>REGO01000645.1:685869-698763 GCA_010120015.1 Rhombomys opimus
ATTTTTTGGTCTCACTCTGTGAAAATAACAATACTGGAGAAAAGAAGCCAATTACAATAGAGGGATGTGACCGAGTCTGTCTGGGATGTCTGTTTTTCTTTTTCTTTTCTTTTTCTTTTTGTTAAGTATATATTTCACAGTCTAAGGTCAATACTTAAAGTCTGCTGAAAAAAATACTCGGATTCTTAAAGGCACACCTTTTATGAACAAGAGTTAATATAGTTTCAATTCTCTGATGCCTTTGACATCATCATTTATTCATAAAACTGACTTTTATAGTGAAATTTGGGAGGTACTCTAAGATCTTTGTTAACCCCTGTAAAGCATGTTTTCACAAAATTCTTTCAAAAATACATTTTTGTGTGTGTGTGTATTTTAGCAAATGGTTTTGGTGTGGAACTGAGTTAGCCAGAAGTCTGAGGAGATAGTTCCATTGGTGATATGCTTTCTGAACAAGCCTGAGGAAGGGCCGATTAGACCCTCAGCACAGTGTAAGATCCAGCTGCAGTGCTGTGCCTCTGCTACACCAGTGCTCAGCGTAGGGGCCCACAGAGAAAGGGCAATTTCTACCGCTTGTCGGCCAGCGAGGTGGAGTGTGACCAAGGAAGACACATCTGATTTTTGGCTTCCATGTGTGCATTCAGAAGTCAGTGTACTTGGGTGCACACACACACACACACACACACACACACACACACACACACACACACACCAAATACCAGCCTCCCCAAACAAAACCACAAGTAGGTCAGCTAAGTGGCTCAGCAGCTGGAGACGCTTGTTGCCAAGTGTGACAACCTAGTCCAATGCCCAGCAGGACCTACAAGATGGAAACACAAAATCCACTCAAAAGTTGCCTTCTGACTTTATTTGCACCGTTCCACACGTGCACATGCGTACTTGCATTGTGTATGCACACAAAGATGTAGGCACACGCACAAATACACTAAATATCAAAACATCTTTAGATAACTCTTATAAAAGTTACCAATAAGGATGTAAGATGTCTCTATATTATTTGTCATTTCGGGTCTTGTACACTCACACACGCGAGCATACACACACACACGAGAAAGAAAGAGAAAGTATTTGACAAATGTTTGTAGAATGAAGGAGTACCCAGGAAAGCCTGTCTGTCAGGGGTTTTACTTTGTGCTCTGTTGGAAGTTATGCCTCATGCATAAATTTATATATAGCTTCATCACCCAACGTATGACCTGAAATATGGCTTATTAATTTTTATTTAGATGAAACTTTTTATGCCATCGTTTCAGCTCAGTTTACCATATGTAAAGGTGAGGAGGAGAAAAAAAATAAACATTAAAGACATAATTAAGCTACGCATTTTTGAAACCACAATAAAACAAGCAAAACAATAAAACAAACAGACAAAACCAACCTAAAACAACAAACACAACAACAACAAAAAATACCATGGAACATTTCTTAACAGTCTCTAAAAGACAGCAAACACATCTATGCTTTAAAATTTTATAATCAGGTTTGTCCGACCCCAAGTGTCACAGCTGGGTGTCCTGAAGTGTAGGAATGCAAAATTGCAGGGCTTCTGGATTTTCAGTATTGGAGGGGAACGTCTGAGAAGTACCGAGACCTCAGTACTATTTTGATAAGACTTTTACAAAAGATTTAAAAACTTTAAAAGATGCGTTATTTTAAATTTTTGTTTGTGAGGCTTTGGCCTATGTGTATGTCTGTGTACTGTGTCTGTACCCGGTTCCCCACTGAGGCCAGAAGAGCGTGTCATATTCCCGGAGCCAGAGCAATGGAGAGTAGTGAGGCATCGCATGGGTGCTGGGAAGCAAACTCTGCAAGAGCAGCCAGTGCCCCCAACAGCTGAACTGTCCCCCAGCCTCAGGCGAGAAGGTTTTCAATGTTTAAAATATAGTTAAAATCAAATTTCATGGTTTTTGTTTTTTTGTTTGGTTTTGACCACTAGGTTAAACACTGACAATGGACAGTTCTGCGTTTCACTGATACAAGCATTGTGTTCAGGGTTTGAAGATAACAAACATGTATGAAAATAGCACATGAAGATCCTTAGGATAAACACCCGTTTTGATGTGAGAACAGTTTATCAAATCTAGCGTTATTGACTGGCACCCGGCCCTATGTAAGAACAGCTAGTGTCGTACTCTGAGTGTCTCTCCAGACTTTTGTTAGTTCAACTTTTCTTTTCTTGTTTGTTTTGTTTTTCTGTTGTTGTTTTAGATGTGTGAACCAATTTGATCGATGAATTTAGAAAAGCAGAATACTGCATTTTATTTGTTGGAGCTGGCTCGAGCAAGCGACAATAAACTCAATTTACTGTTTTGTTATATTCCTAGTGCCATAAGTGGGATAGTCGGTGTTACATAAATACATCATTTTCCTGTTATTTCATTTAGAACAAGAACTGATAATAGATTACAACTATTTTTTTTCTCATACTTCTTATGAAAGTTGGGGGAAATTTTCCTTGTAATTCTGCAAATGCTTATTTATGAGTTTCCTTTACCTGGATTGCTATTGTGGAGTGAACCTCAGTAATCTGTAGACTTCGTATTAATAGTTTACCAAAATAGCATAAATCCTTTCTTTAGTGAAGCATTATTATTTTCATTTATAAAGGGATAACAAGAGGTAGATATTTGCCAATTGATCTTATAGTACAATGTTGCTTCATATCTTAAAAATGCAAAATTTATTTTATGAAAACTTTTTTCTTTTCTTTTTTTTTTTGAGATTTCAGTTTACCCCATTTACAATGACTAAAATCAACAAAACAACTGTCAACAAATCCTGTCAAGGTTATGGAGAAAGAGGAACTGTTGGTGAGATTGCAGGGTGGCACAGCCACTCTGGAAATCAATATGGAAAATCCTCAAAAAGCTAAAAATTAATTTATCATCTGATCTAGTTATTCTGCTTCTTGGCATTTACCCAAAGGACTCAACATCCCAAAGTGGAAACAATCTAAAATCTCTTCAACCTCTTTCAATAACATGGAATTCCACTCACCAACCTGACCTGGCTACAGCTGCTGCTGAGTGCCAGATCTGCGAACAGCAGAGACAAACACTGAGCCCCATATATGTCACCATTTCCCGGGGCAACTAGTCAGTGACTTGGTGGTAGGTTGACTATGTTGGCTTGCTTCTTCCATGGAAAAGACAACACTTTGTCCTTACTGGAGTAGATACTTATTCTGGTTATGAATTTGCCTTCTGGATATGAGTTTGCATGTCCCACATTATGACTTGAGTCAGATAACACCCAGTTTATGATGGGCAATTCAGGTTACATGGTAGCCCATTGTCAAAGGTTCAGTTTCTACTAAGGCCCAATATCAGGCCAAAAGCTGTGGAAAACTTCTTTCTTTCTTTCTTTCTTTCTTTCTTTCTTTCTTTCTTTCTTTCTTTCTTTCCTTCTTTCTTTCTTAAATTTATTCACTTCGTATGCCAGCTATAGTACCCTCCATCTCCTCCTAGTCCCACTCACCCTCCCTCTCCTCTCCCTATGCCCTTTCCTTAATCCACTGTTAAGGGAGGTCCTCCTCCCCTTCCACCTGACCTTACCCTATCAGGTCTCATCAGGGCTGGCTGCATCATCTTCCTCTGTGGCCTGGCAAGGCTGCCTCCCCACAGGGGAAGGTGACCAAAGAGCCATCCACTGAGTTTATGAAAAACTTTTACAAATTCTAATACACACAGTGATACTCAGTTCAGAGCTTGGGGGTGTTAAGATGGAATCTCGGATATATTTTTCTCTAAGTTTTATTGTTGAATGCTAAAATGAGTGTTGCAAATGTACTCCAAACTGATAGGCTTTCTATTCCAAGTCCAACCACACAGTTAAACTCTACATAATGAATTAATTAACTCTGAATTGTGCTAGCCCAAATATATTGTGGCTAAATATGAGCAAACCTCCTCTGAGCCACCAGATGGCACCCAGGCACTGTGGTTTTGGTGGCGACAGTCTCAAGGCTTCACCATCGTTCAGGTCTGGGAAACGCCATTTGTAATTGCATACTGTTTTCCTACCACGTAGCACAATGACATAGCTCAGTGTTATCTTCCTATCCTCTTCAACTCTAATCAGCACAATTGGAATCCTTATTCAAAGAGTCTCCCTTTTGAGTGATAGTGGAAAAATCATGTTTATGGGAAACAGGTAGCATGTATTTAAAACATCTGGTAAAACCACAACGTAGCACATAATAGTCTACCTCATCACCTTTTATGTTATTGATTTGCTAATTTATGTTGATAATTTTCATGCAAATAATTCTTGAAGACATAAAAGGCCCATTTAAATTCCCTAATATGGCACCAATCTTCAAAATTCATATTAATGAAGGCCACGAACTCCTAGTGTCTAAGCAAGTGCTCTTCCACTGTTTATATCTTTACAGGGTGGAAAAGCTGTACTCTTAACTTCACCTGCACCTAAGAACTAAGTGACCTTTGACAGAAAAAAAAAGACATTTTTGTCCTAGAGACAAATCATGGAAAATTCCTAATTCTCAAACTCTAAACTGGAAGACAAATATAGAGTCAGCATTTTTATCCAACACACACCTGAGTAATAAGACGAAGTGCGGAACTTACTTGTTCTAAAATGTTTTGAAGCCTCTCTATCTCACAATCTATTACAAATTTCTTCTCTTGTCTTCTGTCAAGTTCTTCTAGCAGTTGCCTGTAGCTGACATCGTTAAAATTTTCCACACATATCGCACTGACATGCCATCCATTCTGTCCTGCTTTTTCCATAATAGCTTGAAGTATTGAATATCCTATTAGGGAGAAAAAAAGTTAACAAAGTTATGCCTTTAACTTACGTAGAGACATTTCTTCTGACTTATGTAGAGACTGGATCCACATCATTATTTCTCATATTTTAGACACACAAAGATCACTTTGAATCTTGAGCCATTATTTAAGAACCTTTTTTCCTTTTTTTCTTTATTCAGGCAACATTTCTTTTTTTTTTTTTAAGCTACTGACTGGATGAAGTTGCCAGAGTATACCTTCCATAAAAGTCTCAAAAATCTCTCTGTTGGAGAATACTCCATTGGGCTAGATATATTTTTGATGAGATAAAATCCCACTGCACCGATGCCTCCGGTCAATATCAATTTCAGGAAGCCTTTCCCTACTTTACAGTGTAGACAGAATTTGCTTTGAACAGTGTTTTCCGTTTCCCTATGAACAGGGGACGAACAACATTTCTGGTTTTAACTATGGAAGAAAGACGTACGAGAAAACATTACTGTTGTATTTGTTGAGGCTGTATTGCTGTCAGAATCTCATTTGGTGATTCAGACAGATCTATACAGGGAGGGCGTTGTTTATTATGCTCTTCTTGTCCTGACAGAAGAAGAGCATAGGCTGAGGATGAGGTCAATTATCCACAGGCGAGGGCCTGGGGGCTCTTAGAGGAGGTGGAAATTCAAGTAAATGTGACTAAACTTTTAAAACAGCAACAGGAAACGCCAGTGACCCAGGCCTGTAATAGTTACAGTTGAGAGCGGGAGACCTAGGGCTCAAGGCTAGGCTCAGCCGCAGGAGGAAGGAGTTTATGGCCAGCCTAGCCACACAAGACCCTGTCACAAAAACCCCCGCAGGCCGGCGAGGCGGCCACCAAAGCCTGGTGCACAGAGTTCGGTCGTCAGGTTGCGTGGTGGAGGAATAGAATGGGTGCTCCCAACTGTCCCGTGACGCTCACAGGCATGCGCTAGGCAGGCAGACAAGCACAGGGCCAAAAGTAAAGGGCAACTCCAGCAGTCCCGACAAGCTGCTCAGGCGAAGACAGCACTTCTCGGGGAAACGGTGCCGTGTCTGCCCTGTTCTTCACCCGAGTTGCCTGCAAGTGAAAGGAGACCGAGCCTCCACACCGTCTCCACGCCTGCTTCTCCAGCCCCCACAAAGATTGGTTGGGATCAGAGCTTGTTAGTGGTTTGGTTTTTTTTTAGTTTTGTAGCTTGGCGTTAAGTACAATATTCTATGTAGTCTCCTTAGGAAGCTGGGCGTGGCGGTGATGCGCTCTTTCATCCTTTAATCCCAGCAGAGGCAGGCGGATCTCTGGGAGTTTGAGGCCAGCCTGGTCTACAGACTGAGTGTAGGACCGTCAAGGGTGCAGAAAGAAACCCCCGTCTCGAAAAGCCAAAAGAAAAAGAATGTTTAACAGTGGCGTGAGCTCATGCTGTGTTTTCTGTCCCTGGTTTAATGGAGTTAGGCTCGCGGTCAGGGTTCAAAGGGAAAATTTAAAGTGAACATTCCACGCTTACAAGGTAAGAGGACACTTATGTGGTGTCTCGGTGGCGGGTGAGCCTCAGATAGAGGGAGCTTCATTTTGAGGTTATGTTTTCCCTGTTCCAGAGCCCAAACATTACGATGCGCAGGCAATGTCAACAGATGGAACTGATGGTGAGATCATATCTGAAATATAAATTGTCTGAATTCCTGCCAAATGAATACCCTGGCTGTCAGAACTCATTTCTATTTAAATGAAAAATCCCCAAAGAAGAAAGAGGGCATGTTAATTACAATATGCTTATTCTGGATATGTATTGCTCCGTTTAGTCTTTCCTTTTGTAGTTCATACCTGTAATTATCTTTTCATGCTTTAGCCTGACATTGCCTACCAGCCTGAAAACCCAGGACTTTATTTCCTGTTCAGTGAGTGTGACATGTAATAGCATGAAAACTTTTGACCTTCTTTCCTTTCTTCCTCTCTTGCTTGCTTTCTTAAAGATTTGTTACTCATTTTTATGGATATGTGTCTGTCTGGGTGGACGCGTGAGCACATGCACGTGGGTGCCTTCAGAGGCTAAAAAAGGGCGTCAGACCCCAGAGCTAAAGTCACTTAGTTGTTAGGAGTCAGAAGTGGGTGATACATATGTGTGTGTGTGTGTGTTTGTGTGTGTGTCTCTGTGTGTGTATACTCATTTTTTCATCTTCATGAGACTGAAAGTCATTTTCTAATGTCTTTCTTTATCAGCGTTCATCCTATGTCTTGAGCCAAGCTCTCTCGTGAACCTGAATTTTGCCATTTCTGCCAGACTGTTTGTGTAGGAAGCTTTCTGGGTGGATCCATCACTCTCAGCTCTGGGGTCACAGGTGTTCACTGCCATGCTTGGCTTTTATGTGGTGCTGAGGATTTAAGCTTGGGTTCTCACCATTTCAAACATCTTACCCACTGAGATATCTTTTCAGTTCCTGAGAGCTTTATTCATGAAAGAATTCGTAATTAACTTCTGCCCCTGGGGCTTGCTTTCTGTTGGTAACTGAAGCAAGTTTCCTTTTATTTATCAATTGATGTCTACAGATATGTTATTTAACTTGAAATGAAGGCTTAAGAAATGGAAACAGACACCTTAGTTTTATTTTTCTGTCTTTATTTTTATTTGTGACCATGCCAAAATAATTCTAAGGCTTTTTTTTTGATTGAGTCTGCAAAATGATAAGCATGGACCACACACGTTGGAATCATCTGCCTGGTCCCTCACACGAGTTTGCTGCTTGGCTCGGCTCTCTGCATGCTGTTGTTATTTTTTATTTTTATTTATTTATTTATTTATTTTTTTTAGCACTATGTAGCCATCAGGCCTCATATCAGGACAAAGTGCTCATGTTGCTATTTTCATGATGACACAGAGAAACATACATTTTGATGAAATTTATGTATTTCTCCTCTTAGACAATATTGAAAATTTACAAAACCAAAATCAAACTTCAAGTTCGGTGTTTCATTGTCGAACTGTTCAGATTTAGAAATGATGTTAAGAGTGAAATAGGACAAAGCCGTAGAACACAATTCTGGTTAAAAGTAAAAAAAGAAATGGTCCTTGAGAGGGCCTGCTAATCGTAGCCAGAAATCAGTGGCATCTTTTCAGTGCAGCAGAAATGACACACACTTATGGTCTCAGAGCCTCACTGAAGCTTCAGGTCCTTTTGAAAGCTGTTTTGCTTTATTATGCTTGTTCATTATTTATTGGACCTTAGGTACATGTGCCACAATAGCTCAGAACGTATTGCTTCTAGGAGAAAATACTGCATTTGATTCTATGAAGATGTATCTTACTTGTTATATAAACTTGAAATCACAAATCAAGCTGTACAGTTTCTACACTGACTGTGAGTTATACCTTCAAATCATTAAAATACAAAATATTGTTAGTTTAAGGTGGATGCTACTTCTTTGGATGAATGTCACATAGATAACAAGAATTCATTGCAGTAAATGATACTTTGTGTGCCACTTGGTCTCAAAAAGCTGTCTAATATTTTAATTATATATACATTGTTAAAAACTTTCTAGCTTCAAAATTTAATAAAGTGTTTCAAGATCAATAAAGACACAAATGCTTTCTTTACAGTGAGTGTTATGTCTATAAAACTTAGAATTAGGTAAGGGACCATTATGTAAAAACATGTGTTTTGTAAATAAATTCAAGGAAATCAAAATATTCTGCAATAAAATAGGAAGAATATATTCAAATACATTTACATTATTGCATGTCAGTAAATAATCAGCCTTTTCATAGTTATTCTAGAATGCTGAGAAGAACATAAAGCATCTAGATCACGTTATCTTACTGTATGATGATTATGTTAAATAGAATGGCAGTTTGGCTGCCAGTCCTACATTTTTGCATCCTTGCACACCAAAACCTCCTATATCATCCACAGAAAGTGAACTATTTGGCAATGAGTTTTCAGTGGCTTTCCTACTTCACCACACAAATTGGGCTTATTTAATTTTTGCTTTGTAAGATTTATTTCATGTACCTGTCTGTACACAAAGCAGCAGGAGGATAAACAGAAATTCTTGCCAGGGAGGAGATCACTTCAAAAGGAGAGGAGCTATCCAGATACCATAGCATGTTTCATTTGGATGAAGAACACAAAGTGCCAACTGTGTTTTCAGTGGCACAGTTATGATCAGGTAGCACAGTGCATGGTTATAAGTCATGTTTCAGAGGACTAGAGCGTTGAGGAGAAAAGGGGAAGAGGTGAAAATACAGACTTTATCAAGGAATATGATCAGAGTAACAAAGTCAGGGCATGAAGTAAATATCACATGTTGGATGTGGGGTAGAGAAATGTCTAGGTTATAGAAACATTTGTGTATGTGTGTGTGTGTGTGTGTGTGTGTGTGCGAGAGAGAGAGAGAGAGAGAGAGAAAGAGAGAGAGAGAGAAACAGAGACAAAGAGAGAGGCAGACAGTGATAGATGGAGACACACAGAGACAGAGACACAGGCAGAGAGACAAGATATCTGATTCTTTTTAATAAGGTGTCGTTGAGCCTGGAAAGAAGTGATGAAGTGAAATGGTAACCACCTGTCCCTATACAAAGCCATCCTCATTGTTTTATAACTCAAACACAGAGAGCTGCTACTCTATTCTGGCCCTTACTAGTGGGTTTGAGGAAAATCATGTGTGTGTTGAAAGTTTGCTTCGTGAATACATACTATATATGTCTTTCTGCTTCTGGGTTACCTCACTCAGGATGATCTTTTCTAGTTCCCACCATTTGCCTGCAAATTTCATGATTTTCTTGTTTTTAATTGCTGAGTAGTATTCCATTGTGTAAATGTACCACTCACTTATAAGTGGATATTAGTTAATACAATATAGGATAAACATATTAAAATCTATAGCCCTAAAAAGATAAACAATAAGGAGGACCCTAGGGAAGAGGCTGAACCCTCACTCAGAAGGGCAAACAGGATAGACATTGAAAGTAGGAGAAGACAAGGAACAGGACAGGAGCTTTCCACAGAGGACCTCTGAAAGACTCTACCCATCAAGGTATCGAAGGAGATAATGAGATCATTGCCAAATTTTAGGTAGAGTGCCAGAATCCTTATGGAAGAAGAGGGAGATAGAAAGACCTGGAGGGGACAGGAACTCCACAAGGGGAACAACAGAGCCAAAAAACGGGGACCAGGGGGCCTGCAGAGACTGATACTCCAACCATGGACCATGCAGGGAGATGACCTAGAACCCCTGTTCAGAGGAAGCCCATAGGCTGCTCAGTTTCCAACTGGGTTACCTAGTAAGGGGATCAGGGGCTGTCTTTAACATGAACTCAGTGGCTGGCCCTTTGATCACCTCCCCCCTGGGGCATGAAGAGGAAGATGATTCAGCCAGCCTTGATGAGTCCTGATAAGCTAGGGTCAGATAGAAGGGGAGAAGGGCCTCCCCTATCAGTGGACTAGAGAAGGGCATAGAGGGAGAAGAGGGAGGGTGGGTGGAACTAGGAGGAGATGAGGGAGGGGGCTACAGCTGGGATACAAAGGGAATAAATTGTAATAAATAAATAAAAAGAAAATCTGCTTCCTGCTGTAGATTGAGCTGAGTCAAAGATATGAAGATAATTCAGAAATCTTTCACTTAAGCACAATGTGTGTTTAGCAACCATTTAGTTTGGAGACTTGCCAAAGCAGCTTGGAGCTGAAATAACATGTTTAAAGGTCAGATTCCTGACCCCAACATCTCAGCATGGGTAAACTTATTGATGGCCATGACTGCAGCGTTCATTTGTTCTACAGTTCAAGAAGCACACAGCAAAATAAAGGACACTTTTCTTCCCTATGTAGGTGGAAGAGGTTCATGTAAATCTTGGATAATGGAAAAGGACTAACTTTTATAGCAATACTCAAGAGTACAAATGCAAAATGTCTTTTCAAAGGTGAACTGAATGACACTTTTATATCTGGTACGAGTTCCCTAAAATACCACACAGTTTCTGACACTCATATTTCTCTATCTTCCCCACATCGCAGTGTTCATTCTCAGTTCAGATGGCAACTGATAAAGGAACCTGAGACCTGATTGTTACATGAATTCAAAAGCACAACTCTCTCACAATTCAATTCTAATTCATATTTCATATAGCATAAAGGTTTCTTTTTGGTCCTCCTCCTTGTTGGTCCTGGACCTTGTTGGTCCAGCCTGTGGGTAAGAACCAGGGGTCAGGACGAGGGGGTGAGAGACACTAGGAGCCAGGTGAATGTAATCTGAGGGTGAGAAGGTACAGACTCATTTATTCTGGAAGAGAGAGCACATTATACAGCTTTGGGGGACCAGTAAGGTTCCTCCACACCATCTCCGAGTCTGCCATTGGTTGTTGGTCTTCAGGCAGGTTCCCCAAGGTCAGGCCACTCACCCTCTGCCCAACTACTTTGATCGTGAGCCTCAACAGTCTTTTGCAGGAAATGTCCACAGTTTCTGATACACCGTTTATTATTTTAAATTTGAATTTTAATTAAAATATTAGTACATTACTTTCCTGTTCTGTTTCCAGCATTGCACTTTATAGGGAACTCAGGTTGTTGACTTAGTGGCATGGATACATGCTTAGGATCCTCTTATCTAGATTGTACAGTGAGATGAGTAAACCTATTATCTTGCGTTAGCCATTAATATGACAGAAGCAGAATCTTCCGTTAGTTTCCATTGAACCTAATATTGACCACACATTTAAGTATTTTCAGAAGTTTTCAAAAGAATGAAGGAAACCAAAGCTCTTTCAGGAGTTTGACCACCATTCTCTTCTATTCCTCTAGGATGTCTCTGAAACTGGCCACTGAAGAATTTTAATTCTGAACTTGAATACTTAGGTTGATTATTTCATATATTCATTACCAATGTGATGTCTAATTGTCATTGATTGTCAACTTGACAGGACTTGAAATCACTACGGACATGAGTCTCTGGGTATGTCTGTGGATGAGTTCCTATGTTGGGTTAATTGAGATGGGACGTGGTGGATGTGGGTGGTGTCTTTCTATGGGCAGGGTCCTAGGCTGAGTCAAAATAGGTGGCTGAACACCAGCTTTCACTCTGGATGGGAGACCAGCCGGTTGCTTCTCGCATCTTCAGCATGCCTTCCTCTCCACGGTCTAGGTCCACTCTGGCTGAAATCTCAACCGAACTTTTCTTCTTCTTTGAAGTTTTTGGTCTCAAATGAAACAAGCACACCTACGTTGTATATCAACTATGGAAGGAATTCTTTAGCAGTTATGTGCGTAAGTTCTTCAACATTTCACTACTATTTTATACTTGCAAGTATATGATCATACTTGTCACCTAGCTGTCTCTCCAACTATTTTTAGCCACTCTCTTATTCTGTTCACTCTCCAGCAGCATGAAATGACCTTCATAGATGCACTAGAGAGTACCAATAATAGAGTCCCATGTAAATGTCATCACAGAACAGCATCGCTCTTTTTAAAGACTGTTTCTTCCCTTCTTTGCCCTAGTTTGTTTCTAAAGAGAGAGAGAGAGAATGAAAGTTGGACAGGCGAGGAGGTGGAGAGGTTCTGAAAAGGGATGAGGGAGAGAAAACCATGGTATGAATATATTGTATGGAAAAAAATCAATTTTAAATTAAAATAAGATAAAAAGAAAGAGAAACAAGACCATATTAGATACTAATAAGAACAATTAAATAAAATTGTCTTTTTCTGTAAGTGGCCCTAACATAATATTAAAAAAAAAATCCCAACTCATTGGCCCACCCCACACTCGATGGCCAGACGATTTTCTGTAGAAATAGGCTCTCACAGCCCTCTGTACATGTCACATCTTACAAAGAAGCTTTTATCACAGTTTCTAATTATATATTTGAATTATGATCAGATGAAAAATCTTTCTCCCCCACCAGATTGTAAGCTGATGGAGTTTGGAGCTATTCTTGTGCTCAGAATCTAACCAAGTAGATCGCAGTGATGAAATTCATGAATAAATTAGTGGGCAGTTCATAGAGAGGGATGAAGATGTCAAGAGAATCAGAAATAAAATGAGGCATACCAGATCACACCCAGTAGCTTCAAATGTGTCCTTCTTGTATCACTGGAAGAAAATATTATATATATATATATA
>REGO01000645.1:698883-712220 GCA_010120015.1 Rhombomys opimus
AAATATGATGTCTGGATGAGGCACAAACAGAAAGCCACTTAGGAGAGCTTGCTTTTGTAGCACAGATAACAGGCTGTGGAACCCAGGTTTGGGGCCATGCCAGGAAAGAAGAACAGATTCTAGCGTAAGGAGAAGGACGGCATATTAAGGAAAGAGAAGGGCTTTGCTCACCAACACGGCCTGATGTGGTTATTCTGCTTATTCTCTTTGTAAGTCAGGTCTTCACTGATTTTTGTGAAAATCAGTCCTTGCCACCACCAAATCACCTGACAAAATCAGATACAGCTTAGAGGAACCCATCTTTCTTTCTTTCTTTCTTTCTTTCTTTCTTTCTTTCTTTCTTTCTTTCTTTCTTTCTTTCTTTCTTTCTTTTGTTAGAGGTATCAGTTATTCTGGGGATAGTTTCTGTAGATTTTGAATATTTTCTTTCAGCATTCTGGTTTTCTTTTCAATTTTATCTCTAACAATTTTTGAAAGCCTGGCATTATGCCACATTAATAAACACCTTTTTACAAATTAAAGCTATGTTCTTTTGGGTTATTGTTTAGATAATAAAGTAAGTGTTTTATCTATTTTGTATCACACTATATAAAATTCACAATTATGATTCTATTCTTTCTATTTTTTATGCCACACCAGCACAAACAAATCAAATGTAAACAAAATATAACTAGTGAAGGAAGTAAAATACATGTTTGAAGACTTTTTACACATATGGATTGTTGAATATACTTACAGCATAAATTTGAGTGTTAAACCTATTCAACACAATACTTTGAAAAACAAAGTGCTTATGCCTTTGGTATAGCTTCCTAGAAGAAAGCCTATCTTGGGCTGTAATTTAGCCTTTATACGATGGAGAAGGATGTAAGGAGACCCCAACAGATCATTCAGAGTTTGTAGGTGATAGCACAGTTTGCAGGGAGAATTTGTCTATGCTATAATTTAGTGGCATGCTTCACAATAACTAGAACTCTGTTACATAACATTATAGAACCCTGTTGTGTAATAACTACAGAACTAGTCCTGTAAATCATGTTTTGTCTTTCTGGCAGGGTTAATAACACTGATGTGGTTTCTATGGAATCATCACTAACTAGAAACACTGGGGAATGATCCTATATCTTCACATCCAGGGGTTTACCACACTCTCTTATGTTGTGTTGTAAGACTTCACCAATTCCTTTTTTTTTTTTTTTTGTTCACAGACACGCCCCATAACTTAGTATAATCTATCAGTGCCATCTTTCGGTTAGGTGACTACTCTGAAAATTTCTTCCTCTATCACCTTCACCAAGATGCAAGTTTCAGGTCAGGTCTACTGACATAGCAGCCTCATGCGTTTCCGAATTCAGCCTTTGCCACCTCCCTGTACATATAGCCCGGCTTTGAGAATGAAACTTGTCAAGCAAGCCGTTTCGTATACCTCATTTATCAAAGCTTCTCCATTGCTTGTTTTTGTTGACTTGCATCTCTGACTTCTTCAGAACCACAGAACTGACCGCATTGCTCAATTGCTGCCTCAGAGTTTCCCTCGAAATTCTGTCTGCAAAGAGAAGACTTTATTCTTTCGTCTCGTTTACGTCTTTATCCGAATGCTTCTGCTGTGGAACACGGCCCCAGGTCACACCGTTTGAACTCTCCCCTTTCGTACCCTGATTTTGCCTACATTTACTTCTCTGCTAACTCTCTCTGTAACATTTACCACCATTCAACCTACTCGATAGCTTCCTGTTTTACCTGCTTACTGTTTACTTCTTCCACAACCGTGTAGGTTTAGGAGGTCAGAATCTTTGCTTACACTCTAGAAGATCAGCTGGCATCTATAAGACACTCAATAAATACCCTAAAATAACTAAGCACTGAAGATAGAAATACTAATCTATTGGTAACAGTGAAAGCTGAAAAGATGAGAAGCGAGGGAGAAATGAATTTATAAATGTGCTTGTATATCTTCTTTAGGTCTGTGGAAGTAAAGACGTTAAACAACAAGGAGAACCCTAGGGAGAATGCTTAAATCTTATTCAGAGTGGCAAACAGGATGGATACTAGAAACAGTAGAAGAGAAGGAATAAGACAGAAGCCTACCACAGAGGTCTTCTGAGAGGCTCCACCCAACCGTGGATCAAAGCAGATGCAGAGACCCACAGCCATACTTTGGGCAGAGGGCAGGGAATCTTAGGGAAGAAGGTGGGGATAGAAGAATCCATCCAGAAGGGACAGGAACTCCACGAGGAGACCAACAAAGCCAAAAAAAAAAAAAAATCTGGGCCCAGAAAGTCCTGCAGAGACTGATGTACTAACCAAGGTCCATGCATGCAGAGGACCTAGCACTCCTGCTCAGATGTAACCAATAGGTAGCTCAGTGTCCATGTGGGCTCCTAAGTAAGGGGAGCAGGGACTGAACTCTGCTGCCTGCACTTTGATCACTCCCTCTTGGAGATGTGGCTTTCCCAGGACACAGAGGAAGAGGATCCAGGCAGTCCTGATGAGACTTGATAAGATGGTAGGGGAGAGGACTCTCCTTTTCAGTGGGCTACGGGAGGGGGATGGGGAAAAAGGGAGAGAGGGTGGAATCAGGAGGAGACTAGGGAGGGGGCTACAATCAGGATATAAAATTAATAAATTGTAAAAAATAAAAATTAAAAAATATGCTTGTATAATGTTAGCTAGATTAAGTGGAACCAGTAAGCAAGTAGGAAGAGGAGTGAGACAATCTAAAGGGGTGAGTAAAGCTAAAACAGATGTGCATTGATAGATACCTCAGTTCATCGAGATTGATTCTGAGAAACATGAGGATAAAGGATTTCTATTAGCTGCTTCAGTTTTTATAATTTGCACACTGTGTATATCTATGCACCCAGGAGATTTTCCACATGTATTTGAAAATGTAATTTCTGTTGGTCAAAAACAGTTCAATAACAATATCCTACCTTTCAACCTAGAGAGGCCTTTAAATTAAAATAAGAATTAAATGTTATCAAAATAACCTAACTCTATTTAACTTGTAATTTATATATTAGATCATAAAAGAATATGACGAGCAACTGGAGAAATGCCCCGGCTTAGTCAGAAGGAAATTATGAGCTGCAGGAGCTTCAAATCTGCATGTCTCAGCTTTAAGTAATCCCTGCATACTGCTCTTCAGTTCCCATCACCAATATTTACAGCAACCACATTGTGTCATTAATAAAAGCCAAAACAGATTGCCAAAAAGTCAGAATTAGAGCAACTGCAAAATCTATTTCATAGAAGCCCAATTTTACATGATTAAAAACAAGCACTTTTCATAAAAACAAACACTGAGTTGAAATGAGTTCACCCTGAAAAATTGGCTTATTGGTGGAGTAGGTAAGCAAGGATTCACACAAAATTCATATTCTTAAAGGAGCAATTATTTTAATTTCTCTTACATTGAAATGGAGTCCAACAGATCTCATTAGTGAATCATGAAAGCAATCATCAGCAACAAAACACAGTTGTGTTACATAACATATTAAATATCAGTTGTGTGCACATGCCAAACTGTGCACTGTAAATAATATTAATTTGCATTTAGCTTCTACACATAAAGCCAAAACCATTCATTTGTGTTGATTTGAAAGTGATATTTTACAATGTTACTTTGTCTCTTCTGTGAACGGGAGCATCAGCGCTTAATTTTCCTGTGGTGATTCTGGCAAAAGGATTTGCATACAATTACAGGGACAATTTCTGTTCCTAGCTGGGACAGACACAGGCTGATTAGCTTGGTTTTTTGTATCCCACTGAGGCTCACTCTATCCCAAGAAGACAGCATAAGTGCATGTCAGGGATCGAGGGTGAGTGCAAATGATTAGTAGCTATTAACTTTTTTTCCTGGGGAAGTGGTACAAAGATGATCATGTAAATACAGAGTGGCCTCGTGACCAGCATGCCAGTGATGAATGACAGGCTCTTTCCACCACGAAAGCTGTGCTTTCTCTTTCAATTATATACACAGATCTGAGGCTGGTTTTTTGTGTTCTTTAACTTCCCACTTTTGACTTTTTATATAATGAACATGATCAATGAGAATTTTAAAAGTTGTGGCACTTTTTTTTTAAAGGTTGTTAATAAATTTTGGCTTCCTTCCTTACTTGAAATGTTCTGTGTGTTTGAAAGAAGTATTTTATGTGTTAGTAATAGGGAGAGGGAACCCATTATGACAGTTTTGGGAGAATGTATATAACTCATGTATGTGTGTCTCTGTGTGTGTGTGTGTGTGCAAAAGAAGAAGAATAAGAAAGAAGAAGGAGAAGATGAAGAAGAAAAAAAAAGGGAGAAGAGGAGGAGGAGAAGGAAGAAGCTGTTAGTAACTCCCCAAACTTCTCAGAGTTAGTACCGAGGTTCCTTATGTTATTCCACAAAATAGAAAAAGAAGGAACATTGCTTAATTCATTTTATAAGATAGTTAACCTGATGCCTAACCCACATGAAGACCCAACAAAGAAATACAGAAGAATTTTCCTTATGAATATAGATGTAAAAATTCTCAATAGCATAGTTGCAAACTGAATCCAAGAACACATCAAAAAGATGACCTACCATGATCAAGATCAGAGACTAAGGGATGGCTCAACATATGTATATTGATAAATGTAATTCACCACATAAACAGACAGAAAGACAAAACCCACAGGATCATTTCATTAGCTGCAGAAAAGGCCTTTGACAAAATCTAACATTCCTTCGTGATAAATGTCCTCGAAATATTAGGGACATAATAAATGAAAACTATAAAGTCAGTTTACAGCTAGGCCTTAACAAACATCAACTTATGTATAAAGAAACTCAAAGTAATTCCACTAAAATCAAGAGCAAGTTAAGGTTGTTCCCTTTCTCCATACCTATTCAATATAGTACTTGAAGTCTTAGCTAGAGCAGTGGTTTTCAACCTTCCTGAAACTGCAACCTTTAATACAATTCTTCATGCTGTGCTGACCCCTCAACCATAAAATTTTTTGTTGCTACTTCATAGCTGTAATTTTGCTACTGTTGTAAATCATAATGTAAATGATATTTGAAGACAGAGGTTTGCCAAAGGGGTCATGGCCACTCAGCCCAACCAATAAGACAATGAAAGGAGATCATGGGAATACAAACTGGAAAGGAGGAAGTCAAAGGATCTTTATTTGAAGACAGAATGATAGTATCCATAAGTGACCTTAAAAATTCCATCAGGATTCTTCTGCAGCTGATTAAGACTTTCAACAACATCAAAGAATACAAAATTAACTCAGAAAAATCAGTAGTCTTCCTATATACAAATGACGAATGTACTGAGAAAGAAATCAAGCAGGGACGCAAAACTTTTCACAATAGCCTCCAAAATATACAATATCTTGGGGTAATTCTAACCTAGCAAGTGTTCTTTTGTTCTTTTTTTTTTTAATCCTACAAGTTCTTTGTATATGTATTTATTTTATTGTTCATTTATTACTATTCCTTAGAAACCTGCTTGTTTCTATCTAACAAGAAACAGAGATAGGGTTGATCCATATGGGAGAGGAAGTAGAAATTGGGAGGAATAGAGAAAGGGGAAACAATAATCAGAATATAGCAAATGAGATAAAATATATATGCATGTCTATATAGATAACACACATATAGTGTTTTCAGTAAAAGGGAACATACGTGCCTTAACCTGCATCAAGTCCACACTTGGATTCGAGTTTAGTCGCTACCCTATGGGGTTTAAAATAGCCCTGCGGGCTTTTATATCTCTTCCTTGTAAGGAAGAATTTGGGCAGGAATGTAGAAAGATCCCAGCAGTAATTCAGAAGCTTTTGACTAACGTTGACCTAATTCTAGATTTAATGTTTTATGTCCTGCAGAGAGAAGGCCCTTAGCAATTTCAGGGTGGATTGTGAACAAAGCTGTATCACAGTGCAGTCAAAGGGGTATTCTGAAGTAAGAAGCTGTTCCTTACCATAATCTTTCCAGTGCTGTGACTCTGGGCCCATGCCTGCCTGAGGCTGTTATGCAGCGGAAGTTCAAGGGCAGAGACCTAACTTCCCTGCGCACTTGGAATGAGAGCAGCAAGCATCTCCCCAGTGGGAAGGGGAGAAGCCACAGCACCACTTGGAAATAGCTGTCGTACCTAGGAGTTCTTTGTGTTAAGGAAGCTCTCTGGGTCAAGAATGAATCCTTCATAAGGGAATAAAATTAACCCAAACAGAACAGAATTACATTATCATTGTATTATCACAAAGGGATAAAAGGCAGGCTCTGGTGTCAGACAGAACGAGTCTCAGTACAAAGAGCTAAATGGTTTGTCTTTCGTCAGTATCTTTTACACAAAATGAAGGTAATAAAGCTGACATTATGTCCACAAAGCTCTTAGCGTAAGATTTTCTATAGGTTAAGCAGGTAGTTGGTGATATTTAGCTGTTATTATTATTACTGTTGTTATTATTATTATTTCTGCCATCACTGAATTCAGTCAAACAGCGAGATTAAAAGGCTATATTTTCCTACCCTTTGAGTTCATTAGACACGTACATTAGACAGTTACAAAATCTCTATTCACATGCTCTCTTGCAGCATCTAAAGGAGATTTTTTCAATAGGTCTTAGGCTCAGCTTTAATGGTCATTTATTAATGTTTTTCAAATTTAAATATTTATCCATTGTGATTTGAAGGTTTAGAGTCACAGTCAAAGAACAATATGAGTGTTTGACCTGATTAAATAGTAAAAGTTCTATCCTTGCTCACAAACAACAAGCTGATAGCAATTGTCTTCATGCATGTTTCGCCACATTCAATAAAAATTGTTCTACCTGTCATCTGGTTATTAAAATATATCAATGTTGATTTATGAGAAAAAAATCATTGCTTCATGCTTTTATTCAGTATGCTCTAGAACTGCCTACAAGCTGCATCAAATGGTGTTAGAGAAATGTGTCCCTTTTAGTTGTTTACTTGTTTACTTGTTTAGTTGTTATGATAAAGCCTATATGAAAATGTTTTTTTTTTTATAGTACCAGCCATGATTCACCTGCAGAACTGAGTTAATGCATATTCCTGCAACATGTTATATTCAAGATCTTTGTATCAAGTGACATTAATCAGGGAGAATCTCTATTTGTTCTAAACTTCCTTAAGGAAAATTTTCTTTCTTTAAAAATCCTCTCAATAAGGTCCCATATTTAACTATCCTTTTGATGCCACAATTAGGGAGATCTTTCTCAGAGACGTGGGGTTGTTGCCATTTTTAGTTTTTTTGTGGTGACAAGAATTATACAATCAATACTTTTCAGTAAGTGGTGGCACTCATTGATTACCAATTAGTCAGAGCATATATTAACTTTCGTAATTATAATTGTCCTAGTCCTCAAATTTGCAAGTTAGTTTTTATAGGCTCTTATTGTTTCTTTTAAAATAATATACACATATGTATGTGTGTGATAGTAGTATGTATACAGTAGATACATACATGGTTGCTTAGCACATGTAACTACACATATGTACACAATATATGACATATATTTTCAGTTATTATATTATAATGTCATCTCTGGCCAACTGGGAGAGTTCAGACATGCATATACATTAAAGTTGTGTCTAAAAATCTTAGCCATTATTTTGTTTTTCAGATCAGCTGTTGTAATTGCCACAGTAATTCACAATGGGAATTAGAAAGCTAAGTAACTTAAAAAGCTT
The DNA here is from genome assembly GCA_010120015.1 of Rhombomys opimus. NCBI lineage: Eukaryota > Metazoa > Chordata > Mammalia > Rodentia > Muridae > Rhombomys > Rhombomys opimus. The sequence goes on from REGO01000645.1 coordinate 706,567, forward strand.
GTCTTCCTAAATACAAATATTTTTTTGTTTTAAATCTGTAGAACTGCTAACAAAATATTCTACAAAGAAACAATATGTGTGCATTTCCCTGCAAGTCTAGAGCTTATTGTTTCTGTTGATTTTACAGGTAAACAGGAGAAAAGTCTTTGCTTTTATAAATAACATTAGTTTACCATTGTGCTTTTCAAAAAGCAAATGTATAAATCATTTATAATATTTACTAAGATGTTAATGAAGAATGAGCTAAGGATTTTATATGGATTTCTTTATTTGTTTAAAATAACTCTATATAGACTCTCTCTCTATATGCATATATACATATGCATATATATGAGTGGGCTTATCTATATGGGTCAAAGTTTTCTCCCCTCATATCCAAGGAATACTGCGAAAGTAATGAAAAATGATTCCCGGCTTCAGTCATGCCAGCAAAGGCATCTTGTTCCTGGTTCTTCGGCTTGGTTTAGTTTGAAACTCAGTATCATGGTATGTGGAAAATCTCAGTCAGCCAAAGCAAATGGTAGTGTAGGATTTAACAGCTGGCCACCCTAGATGAAGCCACAAACTGCTTCCAGATGCTTGAGAGAGACAGTGAGATAATCAGTCTCAATGATTTGACTGAAATATCCTGAGAGAACTTTGAGCAAATAACACCTTGCTTAGCCTAGTCACCACTCCTCTTTTTAAATGATAGATGAAGGAGAGCATTTCTTTCTTTCTCTCTCTCTCTCTCTCTCTCTCTCTCTCTCTCTTTCTGTCTTTCTTTCTTTCTTTCTTTCTTTCTTTCTTTCTTTCTTTCTTTCTTTCTTTCTTTCTTTCTTTCTTTCTTTCTTTCTTTCTTTTTGAAACCGGGTTTCTCTTTGAAGCCTTGGCTGTCCTAGACTCACTTTGTAGATGAGGCTAACTTCAGACTCACAGCCATCTGCCTGCCTCTGCCTCCTGAGTGCTGGGATTACAGGAGTGTGCCACCACGACTGGCTCTGAAGGAGATCATTTCATAGAAATGTTTTCCTTTTAAGAATTTTGGAGATACATATTATCTTCAAATATGTTCTTAGTGATAAATCTTAGAAATGTACAAAGACCTGTTGGAACACAGTCCAGGAATAGAGTTGTGTGAATGGAATTCTGCGTGCTTGTGAGAACACTCCAAGAAAACTAGACAAAGGTTTTGTGGTCTCAGTTTCTTCAAAACATGAAGCTGTTCTTGGAATGTGCTTTTGTGCTCCTCCCAGGTGCAGTGCATGAGTGAATTTAGTTTAGATTACTCATCATTGCATGCAATTATTAGTCAATTAAATGTTTAAACCATTCTTTTTCTGCCTCTCTGGGAAAACTTGTTTCTGCCACAAGTGGCTAGCCTTTGTCATTGTGTTTAGCTTGAACTCATGAGAACTTTACTCGTGTGACTTTTCCTAACCCTTAGAGTATAAATTGTCTGAGGCTCTGAATAAAGTTGGCTATTTCATGAGGCTTTAGTTTGCCTTATTTATTGGCTCTAATCTCCCGGGTCCCTCCACCTCTAGAGAGGTGACAAAAATCCACAGTTTACTCTGGATGGGAAGGCATGTTAAATGCTGCTACTGGATAGCTTGCTTCTAATGTAGGAGTTATTGCTTCACAACTGTTCCACAGTTCATATTTTTTTTCCTTGCAAGGGCATTTAGGATCTAAATTATGCATTTATAAAACATAGCTTTCACTAGAAACCATAATTTACTAGTCTTAAATATTTTATTTAAAGGGGTTCTTGGAACATAATGAGGTCAGAGAAAAATAGAAAAGCCAACCATTTGGCATGTTTAATAATAGACCATTGTCCATAAAATGATCTGTAATCTTTTCAAGCTTGACTGAAGGTGATGTTTCTCAAAATCATTCATCCTGGATAGGTCAATATATAGGAATCTGAAAAGGAAGCTACATACCTTTAATTAAATGTTTAGTGCAATGACATTTAATGTTTTTATTTGAATAAGGTGATTGTGTAGTTTATTATACAGAGACATTTTCAAGAAGGAAAGAGGGCACCGTTAGTTTAAGCCAGAAGATCAGACATAAACTAGGACTCTGAAGATAGTCAATATTAGAGCCAGTAAGAAAGGAGAACTGCTTCCAAGCAGTTAATAAACTTCAAATTACTGCTTTGTTGTAATCAAGGACTAGGAAAAATAGAAACAGAAAGATATGACTGATGAAAGATGGCATGTGCAAGTATGGGCTATTATCTGTAGAGAGGTCCCAGTACTATACATCCCTGAATTTTCTCTACAAGCTTTACTCATTGTTGCCCATCTAGATGTCCATAATAATGCCCCAGTAGAGACATAGGTGATTCTCGGTACATTATTTGTGACTTGGAAACTTTAAAACATAACCAGAAAATGCTCTTAGCACTAAAGGCCAGCAACTAGTATCCGGTGTTTGAGAGCAGAGAATTCTAGATTTCTACCACCTTCTAAATGGAATATTGAAACCAAAGCAGTTGCAGCTGCATTCAGATACAATGACAATGCAATCTCTTATTTATCTCCTTTTGAAGAAATGAAAAGTTTAGTTCATTCAACTGGAATTCAACTGGATGTCATTACTGAAAAGCTGCTAAAGTTTTAAATATATAAGAATATTCAAAAGATTTTCTAATAATTGGAGTATTGAACCTCATTGTTTATTGCATAATGTACTTCATTTTCAAACTAATTTAACATTGTTAAAAACAAACATAATTGTATATTTTGCATAACAAAATATACCAGCAGATTTAATGATCAAATCATCCCCATTTCACAAGCAAATTCTGTTTCCAGTTCTCACGCATGAGATATCACAGTGTGTTCCAGATGGGAGGAATCAGAGTGACAGTGTAATCAAACTCCTGATGTGGACACAAAGGATGCTCCAGGATGGGTACATGACTTGCCTAAGGCAGAAAGTTGTGATGGGAAAAGCTAGTTGGTGACAGATAAGGATCAGAAAAATAATACATTCCCAAGATCCTGAGGACAATATCCTCGTTTTGGGGGAAAAGTAGAAAAAACATTTAGAGAAAATTGGCAGTCTTCAAGAACTTGAGCCATTTGCTACAGCTACATTTCACAAGCTGTAAGTAGTGCAAAACAAAGACACAAACAAACAAAAAACCAGAGCAAAGTAAGAGCATATCTGTTGAGTTCTCATTAAAATTAATCCTATCAAAAAGCCCTTAAAGTTGACTTAAAAAGCTTGTTTTTCCTTCTCTTAGCATCATATACTTCCAGGAACTGTTCTGAATTAATACTCCTCCAATTCCATCCACACAAACATGTGTATTTACACACACACACAGAGAGAGAGAGAGAGAGAGAGAGAGAGAGAGAGGGAGAGAGAGAGGCAGAGGTAGAGACAGAGAGACAGAGAGACAGACATAACAGACAGAAACAGAAACAGAGACAGACAAAGCTTCTTGAATCATTCAGTGACTGGTTGGGTCTAGTACCCCCGGCTGACGAGAAACGTTGTTTTGCTGTGTGTTTTCTGGAGTCGGCACTGCCATCTCTTATTCCTTCAGTTCTCTCATTTCTCCTTCAAAATCAGTGCCTGTCACATCTTTGGAAGAGATGAAAAATTTGGGAAGCGAATTAGTGTGTGTGTGTTTTCCTGCCCCGTTTCAAGAACACTGGCAGTTAAGTGTGTGTAATCTGCGTGTGAAGTGACATGCACATAAGCTCCCTGCCCCCCCAGACACACAAATCTCCCACATACACATAAGCGTGCACAACCACCCATCACATCGCCCCATTATTCTTTAGTGCCAGGAAAGCACCCATCTGAGCTTGTCACTAAATCCTTTGGTTCAGCTGTCAAACTTCTTAACATTCTCAGTAGCTTCACTGTTCCTGTCCGGGTTCATTCTCATCACTTCTTTCTTTGACTTTTGCAGCAGCCTGGAAGAGTTTTTCCTCTTTGACCACGAGCCCCGCCCCCCCCGTGAAGTCTGCCCTCATTTGACAAGACTCATCTTTACACAAAAAGTCACATTATGCTTACCCTGGCTTAAAATCTTCCAACAGATACTTCTATTACTCAGGAAAAAAAAAAAGAGCAACAGTCTTTACAATATTTCTTTCCTTATGCTTATTTATTTTCCAGACACTTTTTTTTCTTCTTGGCTACTTGTTCACTATGTCCTAGCCAAACTTTTTTTGTTGCTGTTTTTTTTAGACACGCAACATCTGGACACACACACACACATGCATGCACCCATGCGTTTATGCACATACACACTTTTCTCAGGACTTTTAAGCTGTTATTCCTTCTTCCTTGAATGCCTTTCTCCAGAAAGTCACCTGACCCTGTCATGCCTTTCCAACTGTACCTTCTCAATGAGATTTTCTTTGAGAATGTCCTTTTAAAATGACATTCAGAATCAAACAGAATCAAATCCCCAGTGCTTAGAAAATAATCACTTTCTATAAATATTAATTCAATGAAAGAAAATCACTTTTGTTTCTATGACTTGAGACATTCACAGTTATCACAATCACGTCTATGCCATCGCTTCTAGCTCTCAGACCGGCTTGGAGCTGAGAGTCACACACTTTGTGTAGTGACGTTATCCCTTTGAATTTGTTGCCCAGGAACTGTGGACTATTTGGAAGAGAAGCAACAGCAAAAGTCATGATGATGAAAATATAAGCAAAATCTTGTAATTAACATCTGCATGATTTATTAAGGACTGCATTTCAAGTTTTGAAGAAACAAGAATGTGTTGATTTTTAAAACCAAGGCTCTAGGAAAAGGCACCTGTGTTAACATATGAGATACAAAAGATTTCAACCCACTGCACTTCCTTTTCAGTTGAGGTGCCTGAATCAGTGGCAAATCTTAGAGAAAACGAGGCCTAAAGGGACACATACCAAGTCATAGAGAAGTGATAAGTGAGTAGATTTCTGCCACGGAGGGAACTGGATTTGCTAAGACAACTAGGATGGAATTACACCCAAGGGCTCTTTAGAAAGCAGCTGACCGACCTGTGTGCTTGAATTGAAGGATTTCCATGAGTCACGAAGGGAAAGAGCATATTGTCTGAGGATTTGGGCTGGTTGATTACAGAAAGGTGTACAGAAGTAAGGAAAGGTCAAAACCTCATATTTAGTAACACATGAAAAAGGAAAATTTATAAAGCCACAGAGATGGCAAAAATGAGGGATTGGCTAAGATCCCCGCTTCTTTATGAGATAGTAACTTTCATATGAAGGCACAATTTCCCTTGGCTTGAGTTCAGGAGATTCATGTACTATTTTAACAAATAATTTCAGAAATGCTGAAATTGTTTGAAGATCTCTTTAAGCAGTTTTAGTGAATTTTATAATATAGCAAAAAAAAAAAAAAAAAAAAAAAGAAAAGGCAATGCTTAAGCCCTCTACGTTGTTGAGGTCACTGTGTTCTAGTATAGATAAAAGCACAGCACAGTGGAGTGCCAGGTAACAATCGACATTTATGGAAAAAGAAATTATCTGTGTTCTCTAGCTCGTATATGTCCTTGAGTTTTGCTTATGGAATTAAGAAATAATGTTGAAATTCTAAGCAAAATAACTTGCTTAGAAAGAATTAATTAGTTCATTCAATATAGAATATGGGGGGGCGGAGCCAAGATGGCGACTAGCACACACAGT
>REGO01000645.1:719730-736305 GCA_010120015.1 Rhombomys opimus
TTCCTCTGAGCAGGGGCTCTAGGTTCTCTCCATGCATGCTCCTTGGTTGGAGTATCAGTCTCTGCAGCCCACAAGAGAATATTATTACTTCTTATTTATAGGAGTGGAGCTTCTGGTTTTAATTTAAAGCTGAAAACAGTTTAATTCACTGAATGAGAACCATAATTACTTGATTAGATTATTGTATCTTTATTAGAAAAAAATACTAATTAAAATATAATTTAACTCTTCCCTTGTATTATTGACCATAGTAATCAGCTTTGGATCAAAGTCTAATTTATTTTAATGATGAAACCTTTAGTATACATTTTAAAAAATGCTTGAAACAGGTCAGTAATTTTGAGACAACCTAAATAAAATATCTTCAGATGAAGTTTTCTTTCTCCCATCCTACACTGAGTGCACTAGAAAAATAAGTGGTTATAAGAGAAACAATGAATTATCCTGTCTCACTTTCTTACCTACAACTGTAAGTCCCAATAAAAATCTTATTTCATTTAATACTTTTATTCAATTAAGAGATAAGAATAATAAATATTGTATTAGAATTTAAGGAATCAGACAAAACTCAGAATTTTCTGAATCAATAGAGAGAGTACACTTCATTGATAACATTATTTCACTATGTGCTTCCTGTTTCCCTTGATTCCCAAGTCCATTCTCTGCTTGCCCTCTCCTAATTGTACCTGTTTCGTCTTGCTTTCTTGCCTCACTGAGAAATGAAGTACACCCAAAAGATCCACCTTTGTTACCTTTAGAACTCTAGGATCAACACTGTGGGCCTCAAGTTCTCTTCAGCCTTGATTGGACATCGATTTCAGCAGTTGTCAGAAAGCACCATGTAAAGACTCAGGGTTGTTCTGAGTTCTCTGTTGGGAGAAGCTTTGCTCATTGGATGCAATATTTGTGTGTGTGTGTGTGTGTGTGTGTGTGTGTGTGTGTGTGTGCATGCATGCTCGCACATGTGCACCCATGCTTACACATGTCCTTATAGGCTATGAGGGAACATTGCTCCCTTCAAAGCTGAATTATAGGCAGTTGTGAGTTGGCTGCTATGGGTGCTGGGAAGCAAACTAGGATCCTCTATAACAGCAGTGCAGACAACAAATGAGCCATCTCTCCAGCTCCAAGAAGCACCAGTTTTAATTATGTCATGTCCACTCTTCTGTTGCTTGTTCTTGAGGACTATTCAAATGCTCATTTTTTGCAGTGATAGTTATCATACACATAAAGTATAAAGTCAAGACTGCCGAATTATAAACGCTACACAAGCATTATCATTCACCCTTGCAAAGCATTTTTCAGTGCTCCCCAGTGTATACTTCATAACATCCATACCAGAGTCACCTAGTGTGCTTTCTAAAACAGATCATCCATAAACTATGTGTGGGGTCTTCAGTTTCAGAGGCTCTAAGTGTTTCTTACAAGTTCCTCATGGGATAATTATGGAAACTAAAATTTAAGAATTGTTGACTAAAAAGCGATCACAAAGATCACATTTGCATTTCTTCTTCTGCATATGTATGTGTGTATGCAGATGAGAATGCATTTGTATACACATGCACATAGAGGCTCAAAGTTGGTCATAAGGCACCTCCTTCAACTGCTCTCTATTTCCTTCATTGAGATATCATCTCTGGATGAATGCGGAGCCCACCACTTCTGGCTACCCCAACTACCCTTTGATCTAGATACCTCTTTCACCAGAGTTGAGACTAGAAGTGGCCCCAATGCTTGCTTGTCTTTTACATGGGTTATGGGGATCTGAACTCCAGTCTTCATGGACTGAGAGCATCTCCCAACAAAAAGGTCATATCTTCTGTTATTGCTCAGAGGATGGTATCTGATGTCAAGAATAGATACTTGTAATGTGAAATAATACCTGCCAAGCCAGAAGTCTTAGAATAATCAGAGGCAAGATGGTAGTGAGAGACAGAATCTGCCTCTCAGTTCTATCCATAATGTATTGTCGCATGACAATTGCTACTTGAGTGGCTGAAGTGTTTGACTAACCTAACCTCAAATGAAACTCTTTTATGGACATTAACATTAAAGAAGGTTGGGCACATGTTCATCTCTTTTTTTTTCTAACCTCTCAGTGTGCAGCATCCCAGTAATGTAAGGGGTCAGCGTAGCAAGTCAACGCTTGGCACTGTCTCCTCACTACCCTCTCCATGCTGTTCTTGGTGTGTGAAAGAGAGAACATGAGACAAATCCAATTAAATTGTTGCTCAGAGCCTCATACTGCTGAACATGTTTCTAGGAGTTGATTTCCACCAAAAGAAGGGCTGAAACTCTCTACTACTGAGAGAAGTTAAGGAAAAAGAGAGCAAACTGACATTCTATTAATGTATTAATGCACACTATATCATGCTCATCACACTTACTTCGTCTATGATGTTCAAAATATCCTTTTTTTTTGTCTCTTTCCTAATTCAAATATGCTGAGACTATTTCAGCTGGGTAGACATTGTCTTATCCATGTGGCTTCTTATCATACTAATTATTGTCTTATTTTCCTCTATAACCCATTACTGCTTCTTCAGTTACCTAGTATAATACACACACACACACACACACACACACACACACACACACACACATCTTTTCAATTAATTCCCTTCACTTTAATGACACAGCTTCTTCAAATATCACCATTGGTCTCTGCACTTCCAAACTTTATGACTTTTAATCATTTTTATAATTAATTAAAAGGCAAAAAGAATTGATTATATATCATCTGGGATTCCAGCTTCCAAACTGGCTATTGATCTCAATTCTTAATGTGATAATTATTAAATAAATGTCCACAGTTTTGAAAATCCTTACTGAGCTATATACAGTTCCATTTACTCACCACTTGAATCTAATAAGTGCTGCATTATATTAAGCCAAAGATGATTAAGAGAACACATAGTAAGGGACAAGTTCAGCTGCCCTGAGCTGAAAACTGTTCCTGACCTCCATTTGTCAGGTGCACAGTCACCAAGCCTACTACCCCAGCTTCATCCAGGCTAGTCCATCCCAGTTCTAAGCCCCCTCTTCCATGGTGGCCAAGGGACACATTTACCTGCCCTGAGCTACCTGCCGTCCTGAACCATATTGGTCAGGCATGAAGTCATCAAACCAGATATCCAAGATTCATCAAGTCACCAAGCTGGAAACCCCAGCTTCATTCAGGAGCTCTGCTTGAGGTCAACAAGCATCAAACAGGAACATTCAGGGATAACCAGATGGCTAGAGCACAACGAAAGAACACAAACAACAAGAGCCAAGGCAATACAACATCTGTAGAACACAAGGATCCTACTACAGCCCTAGATACCCTACCATAACCAAAGCCCAAGAGAACAAACTTAAAATAAAGATGATAGAGACCATTAAAGGAGAAATGAATTAACCCTTAAATAAATAAGAAAAATACAATCAAAGAAGAAATGAACAAATTCATTAAAGAAATAAATAAAAATACAATTAAACAGGTGAAAGAGATTAATAAAACTGTTCAACACCTGAACATAGAAGCAGAAACAATATAGAAAACACAAACTGAGGGAATCCTGGAGATAGAAAACCTAGGGAGGAGAACAGGAACTACAGATACAAGCATCACCAACAGATTACAACAGATGTCTCCTCAGGCATAGAAGACACGATAGAATAAAATACACCAATCAAAGAAAATACTAAATCTAAAAAAAATTCCTGACAGAAAATATCCAGGATATCTGGGATCCTATGAAAAGAATTAACTTAACAATAATAGGAATCGAGAAGATGAAGTCTTGCAACCCCTAAGAGAACACAGATGCCAACCTAGGCTACTATAGCCAGCAAAAATCTCAGTCACCACAGATGGAGAAAACAAAATATTCCAAGACAAAACCAAATTTAAACAATATTGATTCACAAAGCTAGCCCAACAGAAAATACTAGAAAAAAAAATCCAACCTAAGGAGGTTAACTACATATAAGAAGCCACAGGAAATAAATAATTCTGCACTAGCAAAAGCAAAAGAAGGAAAGCACACATAAACATACATACTAACATCTCAAACATCAAATTAACAGGAATTACCAACCACCGGTCATTAATATCTCTCAATATCAATGGACTCAATTCCCCACTATAAAGACATAGGTTAACAGAATGGATAAGAAAACAGATCCATCATTCTGTTTCATACAAGAAACACACGTCAGTAACAAAGATAGATATTTTCTTAGCATGATGGGCTGGAAAAAAAGATTTGCAAGCAAACAGACCCAAAGCTGAGTAGCTATTCCAGTTACTAAGCAAGCTGGAGTAACTATTCCAGTACCTAATAAGGCAGACTTTCAACCAAAATTAATCAAAAGAGAGAGGAAGGATACTTCATACTCATTAAAGAAAAAATCCACCAAGATGATGTCTCAATTCTGAACATCTATGCCCCAAACACAAGGGCATTCACCTTTGTAAAAGAAACATGAGTAAAGCTTAAATTGCACATTGATCTCCACACATTAACAATGGGAGAATGCAACACCCCTCTCTCACCAATAGACAGGTCATTGAGACAGAAACTAAACAGAGAAATAATGAAACTAATGAATATTCATAATGACATTATGAATCAGTGAACTTAATGGACATCTACAAGAGCATTTTCACACGAACATAAAAGAATATAACTTCTTCTCAGCACCTCACAGAACCTTCTCCAAAACTGGCCATATAGTGGGTCACAAAGCAAATGTCAACAGAGACAAGAAAATTGAAATAATTCCTTGTGTCCCATCACACCATCACGAATTAAAGCTGGACTTCAACAACAACAGAAATAACAGAAACCCTACAACATCATGGAAATGGAACAACTCTATACTCAGTGACTGCTGGGTCAGGGAAGAAATAAAAAAAAAAGAAATTAAAGACTTTCTAAAATTCAATGAAAATGAAGGCACAATATACTCAAACTTATGGGACACAATGAAAGCAGTGTTAAGAGGAAAGTTCATAGCACTAAGTGCCTTCATAAAGAAATTGGAGAGATCTCATACTAGCAACTTAAAAGTACACCTGAAAGCTCTAGAACAAAAGGAAGAAAACATACCAAAGAGAAGTAGATGACAGCAGATAAATCAAACTCATGGATGAAATCAATAAAATAGAACAAAGTGAACAAGACAAAGAATCAGCAAAATCAAGAGCTGATTCTTTGAGAAAATTAACAAAATAGACAAACCCTTAGCCAAACTTACTAAAGGCAGAGAGACAGTATACAAATTAACAAAATCAGAAATGGAAAGGGAGACATAACAATAGCCACTGAGGAAAGCCAAAGAATCATTAGTTCTTACTTCAAAAGCCTATAATCCATAAAATTGGAGAATCTAAATGAAATGGACAAATTCCAAGATGGATACCACTTACCAAACCTAAGTCAAGACCAGGTAAAGTATTTAAATAGTCCTAAAACCCCCAAGGAAATAGAAGCAGTCATTGAAAGTCTCCCAATCAAAAAAATGTTCAGTGCCAGATGGTTTTATAGTGCAGAATTCTACCAGACTTCCAATGAAGAGTTAACATTAGTACTTCTCAAACTATTCCACAGAAATTATGAGGCCATAGTCCCCCTGATACCTAAACATCACAAAGAACCAACAAAGTAAGAGAATTTCAGATGAACCTCCTTTATAAATTTTGATTCAAAAATATTCAATAAAAGACTCTCAAAATTCAAAAACACATCAAAAATATCCACTATGATCAAGTAGGCTTTATCCCAGCGATGGTGGGATGGTTCAATACACAAAAATTTATCAATGTAATACACACACACACGCACACACACACACACACACACACACACACACACATATACACTAATAAGGAAAAAAACCTACATGATTATCTCTGTTGATGCTGAAAAAGCCATAGACAAAATCCTGTTAACAGCCCCTCATGTTTAAAGTCTTGGAGAGATAAGGGATACAAGGTACATACCCAAATACAATAAATATAATATTTAAAAACAGCCAACCTCAAATTACATGGAGAAAAACTTAAAGCATTCCCACTAAAATCAAGGACAAGACACGGCTACCCTCATTCTCCATATCTTTTCAACATAGTACTTGAAGTTCTATCTAGAGCAATAAGACAACTAAAGGATATCAAGGGGATACAAATTGGAAAGGAAGAAGTCAAAGTATTGCTTTGCAATAGACATGATATATATGTAAGTGACCCCCTAAACTCTACCCAAGAACTACTACAGCTGATAAACACCTTCAGCAAAGTGGCTGGACACAAAATTAATTTAAAAATTCCATAGCCCTCCTGTATACAAATTACAAAAGGGCTGAGAAAGAAATTAAGGAAAAACACCCTTTACAATGGCCACAAATAATATTTTGGTGTAATTCTGACCAAGCAAGTAAAGGACTTGCATGATAAAAACATAAAGACTTTGAAGAAAGAAACTGATGAAGATAACAGAAGATGGAAAGATCTCCTAGGCTAATGGATCAGTAGAAGTAACATAGTAAAAAATGGCCATCTTACCAAAAATAATATACAGATTCAATGCAATTTTCATCAAAAATATGTACACAATTCTTTACAGACATTGAAAGAACAATTCTCAACTTCAAATGGAAAAACAAAACAACAACAACAAAAAACCCCTAGCATAACAAAAACAATCTTACACAATAAAAGACATTCTGGAGATATCCCCATCCCTGATTTCAAGCTGTACTACAGAGTATGGTGCTGGCATAGAAATAGACAGGAGGATCAATGGAATTGAATTGAAGACCCAGAAATAAACCAACACACCTAATTTTTGACAAAGGAGCTAAAAAACATACAATGGAAAAAAGAAAGCATCTTCAACAAACGGTGCTGGTATAATTGGATGTCTACAAGTAGAAAAATGCAAATAGATCCATATCTATCACCCTGCACAAAACTCAAGCCCAAGTGGAACAAAGTTCCACTTCCAAGTTCAAGTAGAACAAAGAACTCAACATAAAACCAGATACACTAATTTTCAGAAGAGAAAGTGGGAAGAGCTTTGAATGTGTCTTGTTTACAAGAAGAATAGGATCAAAGATGGAACAGAGATTGAGAGAATGGTAAACCAATGACTGGCTCAGTTTGAGACACATCCACAGCGTGGGAGAGGGCTGACCACTGCCACTGTAATGGTACTCTTTTATGCTTGCAGCCAGCAATCTAACATGACTGTCTTCTGAGAGGCTTCACCAGGTAGCTGATGGAGACAGATGTAGAGACCCAAGGCCAAGATCTTGGGGAATGCTGAGGAAGAGTGGGTAAAAGAATAGAGGAAGCTTGAGGTGTCAAGGACACCACAAGAAGACCTACAGAGGAATCTAACCTGGGCCCATGGGGGCTTACAGAGACTGAACCAAAGATCTTGCATGGACAGAACCCAGACTGCCTGCCCCTAAACATATGTAGTAAATGTGCAATTTGGTCATCATGTGAGTCTCCTAACTCTTAGGAGTAAGGGCTGTCTCTGAGTCTGTTACCTATGGCTGGGACACTTTCCCCTAGCTAGTGGGGAGAGGATGTGCTTAGTCCTGCAGTGACTTGAGATAGCAGGGTGGTTTGGTACCAACTGGGGGCTTCCCCTTCTCTGCAAAGAAGAAGAAGGAGAATGGGAGGAGAGGAGTATGGGGCTGGGACTGAGAGGAGATGGGGAAGTAAAATGATTAAACAAACAAACAAATAAATAAATGGAAGAAAGTGTGCCCTCCAAACAACTGAGCAGCTAAAGCCAATTCCATAAAGTCAGGGACTGTTTGCTGCCAGGTTGACTTCATAACACCAAAGCCCACTTACTGTCTCTCTGAGCTACCCATCCCACCTGGGACATTGCCAACAGAGAGGTGAGGTATAGGCAGACTCATCCTCTATTGTCCACCATCCCTAGGAGGCCAGTTGGGAGGCCCCAACAGACCAACACTCAGGTTAGCCCCCTTTCCCTGCTGATTCTGTATCTGCCCGATTCACCTGGGACAAGGCCGGTAGTGGTACTCAGGCTCTGGTCCACATCTGTCAACACAAGAAGGCCTGTGTAGGCCTAGCAACATACAACTTAGAACCCTCTCCCTCACCTCCCAAAATTCTTAGACAACAGAGACCAACAGGCCTGCTAACACCAGAGATACCCTGACAGAATATCTGAGAAATCTGGGACACTAAGAAAAGACCAAACCTAAGAATAATAGAAATAGAAGAACAAGACTCCCAGCTCTAAGGTCCTGAAAATATTTTAACAAAATCATAAAAGAAAATTTTCCCAACTTAAAGAAAAAGATGCCTATAAATATACAAGAAGCTTACAGACTCTACACTGGATCAGAAAAGAAAATGCTCCTGCCACATAATAATCAAAACACTAAATGCACAGAACAAAGAAAGAATATTAAAAGCTGAAAGGAAAAAAGGCCAAGTCACATACGAAGACAAACATATCAGAATTATACCTGATTTGTCAACAGAGACAAATCCAGAAGGGCCTGGTCAGATGTCATGTAGACCCCAAGAGAACAAAGATGTCAACCCAGTGTACTATACCCAGCAAAACTTTCAATCACCATAGATGGATAAAACAATATATTCCATGAGAAAACCAATTTTAAACAGTACCTAGTCACAAATCCAGCCCTATAGAATATACTAGGAGGAAAACTCCAACCCAAGGAGGCTAACAACACCCAGAAAAACACAGGAAATAAATAACCCCACATCAGCAAAACCAAAAAAAGGGAATCACACACACACTCTACCACCACCATCATCAAAATAACAGGAATTAACAACCACTGGCCATTAATATTTCTCAACATCAATGGCATCAACTCCCCAATAAAAAGACATAGACTAAGAGATTGGATGTGAAAACAGGACCCATCATTCTGTTGTGTACAAGAAGCACACCTCAGCAATAAAGATAGACATTACTTCAGATTAAAGGGTGGAAGAAGGTATTTCAAGCAAATGGTCCCAAGAAGCAAGCTGGAGTTGCCATTTTAGTATCTAATAAAGTAGAGTTTTAATCAAAACTAATCAAAAAAGCTAAGGAAAAACACATCATATGCATCAAAAAAACAAAACAAAACAAAACAAAACAAAAAAACAAACCCAAACAAACAAGAAGACATTTCAATTCTAAACATCTATGCCCCAAATACAAGGGCACCACATTCATAAAAAAAATTACTAAAGATAAAGTCACACTTGAATCCCATACATTCATAGTGGGAGACTTCAACACTCCACTCTCACCATTGGACAGATCATCTAGACAGAAACTAAATAGAGACATAATGAAACTAATAGACAACATAAATCAAAAGGACATAACAGATATCTACAGAACATTTCATTGAAACACAAAAGAATATACCTTCTCAGTACCTCATGAAACGTTCTCCAAAATTGACCACAAACTCTGTCACTAAGCAAACTTCGAAGGCTATAAGCAGATTGAAATAGCCCCATGCATCTTACCAGACTACCATGGAGTAAAGCTAGAACTCAGCATCCACTGAAACAGCAGAAAGCCTACAAGCTCATGGAAACAGAACAGTTCCCTACTCAATGGTTACTGGGTCAGGGACAAAATAAAAAACATAAATTAAGGACCTTCTAGAATTCAATGAAAATGAAGGTACAAAACTTATGAGACACATTGAAAGCAGTTCTAGGAGTTCACAGCACTAAGCGCCTTCATAAAGAAACTGGAAAGAACCCATACTGGCAACTTAACAGCACACCTGAAAGCTCTAGAACAAGAACAACAACAAAAGCAAACACACCAAAGAGGAGTTGATGAAAGAAAATCATCACTTAGGGCTGAAAGAAATAACTTAGAAAAAAATAGAACAATACAAAGAATCAAAGAAACCAAGAGATTTAGAAAATAAACAAGATAGACAAACTCTTAGTCAAACTAACTAAAAGGCAGAGGGAGAGTATCCAAAATAACAAAATCAGAAATAAAAGGGGGGCATAACAGCAGACACTGAAGAAATCCAAAAAAATAATTAGGTCTCACTTCAAAAGCCTGTATTCCATAAAATCTAAAAGAAACGGATGATTTTCTTGATAGATTTCACTTACCAAAATTAAAAGCTCAGGAAAACAGTTTAAACAGTTCTATAACCACCAAGTAAGTAGAAGCAGTCATCAAAACTCCCCAAGCAAAAAAAGCCCAGGGCCAGATGGTTTTAACACAGAATTCTACCAGACATTCAAAGAAAGCTAACACCAATATTCCTCAAACTACTCCACAATACAGAAACAGAAGAAACATTAGCACCAAACTCATTTTATGAAGCCATAGTCACCCTGATACCCAAATCACACAAAGACTCAACAAAGAAAGATAATTTCAGACCAGTTTCACACATGAACATTGATGCAACAATACTCTATAAAATACTTGCAAACCGAATTCAAGAACACTTCAAATATGTCATCCACCAAGATCAAGCAGGCTTCATCCCAGGGATGTGGGGATGGTTCAACATATGAAAATCCATTAATGTAATCCACCATATAAATAAGCTGAAAGGAAAAAATCACATGTGTATCTCATTAGGTTGCGGAAGTAGCCTGGAAAAATCCAACCCCCATTCATGATAAAAGTCTTAGAGAGATCAGGGAAACAAAACCCATACTTAAACATTATAATGGCTGTAGACAGCAAGCCGACAGCTAATATAAAATTAAATGGAGAGAAAAAGCAAAGAAAATTGGCTAAAATCAGGGACAACACAAGGTTGCCCACTCTCTCCATATCTCTTCAAAACAGTACTTGAAATTCTAGAGTGAGCAATAAGACAAGTAAAAGAGATCAAGGGGATGCAAAGAGGAAAAGAAGTCAACATATTGCTATTTACAGATAAATGATAGTATAAATATGTGACCTCTGAAATTCTACCAGAGAACTCCTACAGCTGATAAAAACCCTCAGCAAATTTTCTAGATACAAGATTAATTTAAAAAAATCAGTAGCTCTCCTGAATACAAATGACAAATGGATTGAGAAAGAAATTAGGGTACCTACACCCTTCACAATAGCTACACATAATATAAAGTATCTTGGTGTAACTCTGACGAAGTGAAAGACCTGTCTGACAAGAACTTCAAGTCTCTGAAAAAAGAAATTGAAGAAGATATTAGAAGATGGAAAGATGTCCCATGCTCCTGGATCGGTAGGATTAACATAGTAAAAATGGCCATCTTACTAAAAGCAATCTACAGATTCAATGTAATCCCCATCAAAATACCAACACAGATCTTTACAGTTCTTGAAAGAACAATTCTAAACTTCATATGGAAAAACAAAGAACTCAGAATAGCTAAAACAATCATATACAATAAAAGAACTCTGGCAGTATTTCCATCCCTGACTTCAAGCTATTCTATAGAGCAATAGTACCAAAAGCTGCATGGTACTGGCATTGAAACAGGTTGACTGGTCAATGGAATCGAATTGAAGACCCAGAAATAAACCTACACACCTATGGACATTTGATTTTTGACAAAGGAGATAAAAACCATACATTGGAAAAAAGACAACATTTTCAACAAATGGCACTGGTCTAATTTGCTGTCTACATGTAGAAAATGCAAATATACGCATACTTATTACCCTGCACAAACCTCAAGTCCAACCGGATCAAAGACCTCAACATAAAACCAGATACACTTAATCTATTAGAAGAGAAAGTGGGGAAGAGCCTTGAAATCATTGGCACAGGAGACAACTTCCTAATCAGAACACCAACAGCTCAGGCTCTAAGATCAACAATTAATAAATGGGACCTCATGAAACTGAAAAGCTTCTGTAAGGCCAAGGACCCTGTCAATAAAATGAAATGACAACCTACAAATTGGAAAAATATCTTCACATCTGATAAAGGGCTGATCTCCAACATGTATAAAGAACTCAAAAAATTAAACATCAACAAACGAAACAACTCAATTAAAAAATGGGGCACAGAACTAAGCAGAGAACTCTCAACAGAGTAATATTGAATGTCTGAGAAGCACTTAAAGAAATACTCAGTGTCCTTAGCAAATCAAAACAATGCTAAGATTTTACCTTACACCCATCAGAATGGATAAAATAAAAAACTCAAGTGATAACACATGTTGGTGAGGATGAGGCAAAAGTTGATCCTTCCTCCATTGCTGGTGGGAGTATAAACTTGTACAACCACTTTGGAAATCATTCTGACGCTTTTTCAGAAAATTGGAAATAGCTCTACCTCAGGACCCAGCTTTACCACTCTATCATACAACACCATTCAACAAGGACACTTGCTCAACTATGTACATAGAAACTTTATTAATAATAGCCAGAATCTGGAAACAACCTTGATGTCCCTCAACTGTAGAATGGATAGAGAAACCGTGGTTTACCCAATGGAATGCTACTCAGCTATTAAAAACAAAGAAATAATGAAATATGCAGGCAAATGGATGGAACTAGAAAAGATCATACCTCCTGAGTGAGGTAACCCAGACCCAAAAAGACACCCATGGTATGTATTCATTTATAAGTATATCTTAGCCATATAGTCCAAGATACACATACAAAAATGCACAGACTCTAAGAAGATAAGCAACAAGAAGGAACCAAGGGAGGATGCTCAAATCTCACTCAGAAGGGGATATAGGATAGAGGTAATGGTTGAAGAGAGGTGAAAAGGTAGGAGAGGAAATGCAGAGATATGAGGGTGGCGACCAGTCCTGGGGAGCGCAGGGGTAGTGGACAGAAGGACGGTAGAGAGGAACTGAGTGGAGGCCTCTCTCTGACAAGCGTGAGACCTAAGTCAGGGTAGTCTCCTGCAGGGACATGAAAGAGATCTAGCAGAGACTCCTACTAGCAGTGGTCATAGAGACTGTACAGGACACCCCCTAACTGGAGAAATCTCCTAGTAGAGGGAGGGGAGCACCAACCCACCCACAAAAACTTTGACCCCAAATTCACCCTGTTTACAAGATGTGCGGGGCTAGACATAGAGCAGATAGAACAAAACTGAGGAAATGCCCAACCAATGCTTGGCCCAATCCAAGACCCACCCTACGGGATATAACCAACCCCTGACACTATTAATAATACTTTGCTATGCTTGCAGTAAAGAGTCAAGCAGAGTTGTCCTCTGAGAGGCTTTATGCAGCAGGGCCTTGAAATAGATGCTCAGCCTCACAGGCAAACATTCTGTGAGGTGCAGGGAGCCTTGTAGAAAAATGGGTGGGCAGAGAAGAAAAGGACCTGGAAATGATAAGATCTCCATAAGAAGACCAACAGAGCCAATTAGACAGGGCCAAGAGGGGCTTGCTGAGAACATGGACTGGACCTAGGCCCCCTACAAAGATGTAGCTGATGGGCAGCTCAGGTCTCATATGGGTCTCCTAATAGGGGGTTTGGGAGTTCTCTCTGACATGGACTCTCTTGCCAGCTTTTCAGTTACTTCCCCATGGAGGGACTGCCTTCCCAGGCCACGGGGAAAGAGAACACACTCACAGCTCTGGTACAACTTGATGATCTGGGAAGGATGGGAAGGATGGCTCTGGCTCCCCTTTGCTGAGGAATAGGGGATGGAGGAGAGGAAAAGAGGGTGGAACTTGGAGGTTAGGAGGGATGGAGCTGAGACCAGGATGTAAAGTGAATAAATAAGTAGGTAAGTAAATAAATAAATAACAAAAGTAGACAATACATTTTTTTGCTTTGATTTGCCCAAAAATTAAATGATAAAACATAAAATTTAACAATAACATTAGATAAAATATTAAGTAATTTTTAAGTCAATCACAATGACTTGGAATAAGGAATAATATATTTCAATTCTTTTAATGTTAAGATTTGAAGAAAGTATGGCTCCCTTTGTGCATAAGTAAACGGAAGTCATTATTATCTGATATCACATACATACTTACCAGAAGTGCTTAATTACATTATATGTATGAGCTATATCTATTCAGATGTCACTGGAATTTATAGAAGACTGTTTGCAGAAGGCTTGAGCCAATTTTTCTCTTTTTTATTCATCAACTTGCTGCAGGCATGCTTAAGGCCTGATGTCTGGTCCAACCCATAGGGATCTGAATGAAATCTGCTCATGTCACACAGCCACATGAGGCAAAAAAGGTCTCTATTTGGCAGGACAATAATACTTTCATGTGACAGGTTATTTAAATAACCCTTTGTGTTCCATTTCATATTGTAAAAGAGGCCTTTTCTAAGAATAAGTATTTGTCTCAGTGAGAACACTAGCAATGTTCTTACTTTTTACCCTTGAATACTTTTCTACTTGTGCTTTGTTGTATTTGTAAGGATTACACTTCCACATTAGTAATCATCTTCTTGAATAACTTAGATACACAGCACAGATTAAGGGCTCGAGATGTGAAGTAGGTATGTATATTTATAGTTAAATATATCATAGATTTCTAGTGTGGAGCAATAAAGGCAACAGCTTTTGGAACAGCTCTTATGAATCAGAGCCTCTTTGTTCTTTCTCTCACTTGTTTTTAGCTGTCTCTACCAACACCCCCTCATAGCGTGCACTTCCAAAGCTATCGTGGTGATTAACACACTTTACAAACTACACTAACTTCCTTGACACAAATCCAAATAATCACCATAGGAATTTAAAATGAGTCCTAGAATGGAAATGCACATAAAATGTGTGTTGGTTCCTCTGAATAAGCAATAGGGTAGCCTAGATTTATAGCTGTAAAAAGTGATATTTGAAATTAAATATTACCAGTATGAAATCAGAAATGTAATGAAACTGGAATATACCTGGGTACAGGCAGGGGAAAAAAATCACATAGTACTGTATTCCACATTTTTTTGACGATATCAAACCATTACTGATTTTTTTAAAAATGGAAATGTGCAACTATGACAAAAACAGACCTAAATGAATACAGCCTTTTAGGATTAGACAACATCTTTTCTTAATTTTAATAAAATCAGGGGTTGAAGAGATGGCTTTAGTGGTTAAAAACGCAGGCTGCTCTTCCAGAAGACCTGTGTTTGATTCCCAGCACCTACATCAGACGATTTACGTCGGCCTGTTACTTTAGAGATCCACTGTCATCTTCTGTCCTTCGTGAGGATCGTCGCTTGTGTATAGAGACGCACTCACAGAAACACACGTGCACACAATTATAAAGAAAAAAAGATGCTTATGCTCAATATCTCTTTTGTAAACATTTGTTTGAAGTTCACCAGTCACTTCACCTTCTCCCCAGTCTTCATTTTTTCCATGAATTTAAGCAAAAAAAGAATTTTATATAAAAATGCCATTATACGTGACCTCTGCTTTTTAAATGCATAGTCTACTAACTGCATATTTATTCAGACATAAATAGCTTCTTTTATAGTTGCACAGGTGAATGGAACAGATTAATAATTATTTTGAAAATTTAACTGTTACAAAGAGATGGATGGATTGAAACGTGGAATAGCTGTGCACAGGGGCAGATGAATGTATGTCTGAGAGAGAAGGTTGAAAATAGCCACGGAATTTTGTTAGCTTTGCGTGGTGTCTTACTGTCAGCTGAGTATTTCAAAAGGAATAAAATCTGATGACTGTCCAGTGAGCACCTCACGCGTGACCCCGGGAGCAAATGCTGGAACACGCAGGGTGATACGGGCAAACCCTGCAACATCTGATGGCATGGGGGGTTGAAGGAAGGAAAAACGGTCTGCTAACAAGAAGAGAGAGAATTTGAGGGGAATCATGGTGTTAATTTCCCTTTAGAACAGTCTTAGAATTGCACGGGTTTGGGGCTGTGAAGACAATGAGAAGTGTTGTTATCAATAAGACCAACATACTGGACTTTCTCCAGTATGCTGAGTGTCGTTTAATTGCCGACATAAACTGCAAAGATACCCAAGGGAAGGGAAGTGAACTTTTCCTTTCAGGCACTGAAGTTCAGTCCCTAGCAAGCTGGGAAACCAAATGCACAGGCCAGGAAACATCAGAGGGTGTCAGCCACCCTCAGATCCTAGTTCTTCCCATAATTCTCAGCCCAAACTGATAACAGCGAAGCAGAAAACTCCCAGTGTAGATAACTCGGTTATGTGGCCCGTTTGAAAGCAGCATAGCAGAAACAGCACTGATCTGGGCGTCAGAAGACAGCTCCAGTTTGGAACAGTAACATCCCTGGGCTTCTGTGTCCACGTGTGTAAAATGAAGATGTCCATGCCGTCCTCGAGCACTTCAGGAGACTCCGGCGGAGAGCAAATTAGATTAAGTTAGGGAACTATAAAATGCTGTGCGAGTAAAACTTCTCATTATTTAAGCTCATCATTGATGCACTGCAGGAGGGAGCAAGGTGAAAGGAGAAAGCAGCCTTCTGATCAGTCAACACCTTGTTTCCTGGAGCCCCTTGGGAGAGCTGTGTAAAGATAGCAATAGAGGGCTAATTGCTCGTAAGTGGGACTTTTGAAGGAAATGGCTTTTACTGTCTGTCTCATTTTAGCACCCATAGGTCAAGTTGCCACAGTGTTCTGACTGTTCTTTCTC
>REGO01000645.1:754585-776148 GCA_010120015.1 Rhombomys opimus
ATAGCTCACCTGTGATGTCTCCACGAAATCAGCATGGCTGCCCAGTGTCTAAGTCAAGCTTTGCACTAGCCAATCAGGCAGTGGCCCCAAACAGTGCATCTTGTGCTTGCTTCTCTCTCTCTCTCCTTGCTGTATGTATGTATAATTTCTTTATAAGAGTTTCTGTGGTCCTGGTGCCTTTTCTTAACAATAGAAACGCTGAGACAGATAGCCTGCGTGAATTTCCCATGTGATGCTTGACACTGAAGAACCAGCTCAGGTCACACATTCATTTCCCTCTCAATGAGCAAAGAGCATGTGACAGTGGCTGGCATGTGTGAAGGCAGGGAGTTGAAGGTCACAGAGGGATTGGATGACAGGTGGAGGGCTGAGGGTAGGAGAGTTTCACAATGGAATTTTAAATTGAGTAATGCTTTCTTTAACTTCTAGTTGTGGGTCATTAGATACATTTCTCACTTTCTGATCCTAAATTTCTTTAATTGTGAAATACAGACTATTTTAGTTTCTTGGGACTATGGTAGCAGATTCCTTCAATTCACAAACAAATTGCCTCACAGTTCTGGAGATTAGGATCAGAAAGCCTATGTGCTGGGTGGGCCTTGCTCCACTGAAGGTTGCAAGATCCTCTCTGCCTCTTTAAGAGCATCCATCTGTGGTATTCTGTGGCTAGGAGTGGTATAATTCCACTCTCTATGCCTTCTCTACCATGTATTTCTGTATATAAGTCTTTATAGCATTAGATTCCTATAAAGGCACCAGTCATATTACAAAGGGGTCTCCTCTACCCAAGCATAGCTTTATCTAAATTACTTGTATTTGCAGTGACCTTATAAATTGTCAACATAATTTTTTGAGACTTATCCCACTGCAGAAATAGTATGTTCTATTAACTGTATTATGTTGGTCAGGTTTAAATGACATTATGCCTGATCATCTATGCGTGCTATAGGGTATAGATTGCCATGAAATTTTATCTCCCTTTAATTTTACTCCAAACGGTTTCACCCACACTTTTCTGAGATAAAGAGCTTCCCACCAACATTATATTTAAAGCACAAATATGAAATATAATTATTCTCCGGCTAAATGTATGAGCGATTATTGGTGATAGTAAATGTATGTTTCAGTAATGAATTGTGATTTACTGCTTGCTCATAAGGATGCAATTAATGAGAGTAAATATTGATTGGATGCATGCTATGTGCTGAGCATGGCAATGAAGGCTTTGAAATTTAACTGGCAATTGTGTATGTGACCTTGCTAGTTTTTAGCGATGAGGAAGCTGAGATGCAGATATGCCCATTGCTCTCTACAAGGTCATATGAGCAGTACGGAGCAAAGCAGGATTCAAAGCAAATTTAGAGTGGCTTCAGATGATGCTGTCACACACATCCTTACCTTTCACAGACAGCAAGCAGATTGATACGTAAAGAGCTGTTTCCACTTTGCTACTCTAAGTTGCCCTAATTCTTCCTGAAATTAGAAAAATTTTCACTATGCCTCAAGGGAGAAATTACATGCTTCAATAAACTCACAGTGTCTCAACTCAAATGGCTACTTTTTCACGTCTGTAATCCATGTATTTTGGAAAGATGAGGGGAACAAATTTTTCTATCATGCCTGCTTTCTTATTTCAAATTCATGGTCATGAAACTTAAACAGTTTGTTACATAATCGTAAAAAAATTAAGTTAAAAAATGGAAAATAATTTAGGTTGAAAACATAAGACCTACAGAATCCCATATCAAGCTTGTAACAATTTTCAAAGATTATTCTAAATTCAGGTTAACGTCATGGGAGGAAGGCTACTTGCTGCTCCCACCTTCTGTGTCCTGCTCTTGCCCTTTGGCCATTCAGGAAGCACTTAGTCCTCTGTAAAGCACATGTTTGAAGGGTGCATAAGACCATGTTTGTCATCTAACTGCTTGAGGCAGTTAGAACCTTATCTAAAACAGTGAAAGTTTTAGGTGGGGAAAGCTGGAAAAAAGGTAACTTTCTCTGTCACTGTTTCAGTTTGGGATGAATACTAACTGAGTATTTGGAGAATATTAAGTAACAAATATTGTAAATACTAACGATTTTAAAGCATTAGTGGCAACAGTTGGAATTATCAGCACCCAGAGATCCCTGCTGTACTTGAAGTTACCCAGGCTATTGTTATTATGAAGAAGATTTTGTCTCTTTTCTGACCTTTACTTCTGCTCCTTTATGGTATGGATTCACGGGTCTGTCACACAAACTTCCAACTCATGTCTCCAAACCTAATATCACTTTTTGCAGCCAGGCTTTGGTGCTTTGTGATTTTCTAAACTCTCTCTGGTCTGTCTACACTTGCAGTCCAATTACTTTCTTTTTAAAATGCATATTTTGCGATATTTCAATGGCTCACCTATGTTTTAACAGCAGATTATCTCTGTCCTTCTAAGCTTGTATCTATTTCTACTTTATTTTTATCTCACACTGTCTTCTTGAGCTCTGTACTAGAGGCTCATACCCCTGCTTTCAGCGCATCATTCCCACAGGTGTTTGCATTAGACATTAAAGCGACTAACATAATTTATATAGGTCTCAATGCTTTAGAGTTTTCCTTTAGTAAATTTTTAAAATTTATTTCAGCTGCTTGTTTGCTGTCTGTTTTGTTATTAAGTTTTGAGAGAAGTTGAATTTTCTTGAAGTTTTGTAGGTGGGATGGGTAGTTGGGCATTTTTCTAGAGAAACAGGTATTTCCTTAGGAGCTGAGGCTTTTCTCGGTTGTTATATTGGTAATGTAAAATATTTTATATTAAAAAATAAAGCTAGCAATCTGACTGTTTTCTGTAAAATAAATATAGTTCTTTGTGATATGTCTATTATGTGAGTTCACCATTCTGAGAAGAAATATCTGTTGTATGAGTGCTTCCTTTGTGCTTGTAGATTTCTCTCTTAATATGTTCTTTAC
Organism: Rhombomys opimus; assembly: GCA_010120015.1. NCBI lineage: Eukaryota > Metazoa > Chordata > Mammalia > Rodentia > Muridae > Rhombomys > Rhombomys opimus. The sequence continues at coordinate 757,524 of REGO01000645.1, forward strand.
ACACAATGTAACTATTAGAATTTTTTTTTTTGTTAATCTGCAAGGTTAGTTAGAATCCTTAAGTATTTAAATCTACCATATTTGTAACTTACTAGTGACATTTCTGAATTATATTTCAAGTGCATTTTCTAAGAGTCAGTTTTATGTACAGTAAGTACAAATATCGTTAAATGTAATTCATCCTATTATTACAAACATTATTGTGAATATTTAGAAAAGGAAAGACTGAGGTGTTGTTTATATGTATTAATGCATAAAAATAGTTGATACACTGACTGTACTCAATATCTCTTCTTTTTAGTTATAAAAAGATGAACAGATATAAATATTTAAAAATTATTGCTTTCAGTTTTCCCTAGAAACATCACTGGGCTAATGTTCAGATTTTAGAAAAGTTTGATTAGTTCTATATAAATGAAAATATATAAATGCTGTGAGAATCAAAGTCTTGTCACTACTCTGACCTCTAGAGTAGCTCATCGAAATAGAAGATGCCCAACAAAGCTCTTAATTCTCCATCCTGTTATCCTTGAATTAAAGTGTTTGCTGTTTTGATAATTTACTACTGTTTCATTGTGCAAGTTTGAGGAAAAATGTAAGCCATCTGTATTTCACTTACTCTCCATGAAAAACTGATGAGATTGGTACAATTAACCCTCTTCTGTTACAGATGAAGACACTGTGGCTTTGAGATGACAAGTAACTTTCCTGATACAACAAAACTAGTAGGTGGAGGAACCAGCATTCAGATACTGGATCAGAGCATGAACTTTTCAACCACATATTATTCCAAAAGATACATATACTGTTTACAAATTTCAATAACCTTAGGAGAGGTTTTTCTTTTTTTCAGTGCTAAAGTAAGTAAAGTGTTCCAATACGATAGACCTAGGATGTGTGGGCAGGAGGCCTGACGACTGGAAATTCATGAGCTGTGTTTTCTCTATTGTGCAATGTTTTTTATTCCTATATCATGTAGTCTCTTACATAGCCAGAGTGTGCACTGGTGCTAAAAAGCATGATGTCCATGACAGGCAGGATAGTGAAGAGGAGTCATGCTTTAATCAGTCCAGTCCCAGAAGCCCGAAGCCTCATGGCCTGGGTGAGTGGATAAATTCTTTAGCATGCTATTAAATTAAACCTACTTGAAAGGGACTGAAAGATTTCTTAAGAAGTCAAGGTCTTAAAATTATACCTTTTGAAGCCATCAGACATTTACTGAATATTTAGATACAGCCGGAATTATTTCTAGTTTCCATCGAAGGGGCCAGGAAAAAACTAAAAGCTGCAGTCCTCATAAGACTTATCCCCACTAGCCTTTGTTTAGTCGTTTTTCATTCATAGAAACACTTCAAAAGCACCCAACATGCATATAGAACAGTTTGTGCTGAGATGCAGGCAGTAACAGCTGGAGCATCAACTGCTGACTGAGGAGGCGGGGAGACAGATGGAGTCAGCTCTTGGTATTGTGTGGCCTGACATGAGGGAGGTGAGGAGTGGCGTGAGAGGACAGATAGAGAGTAGACAGCAAAACAGGGCTCTGAGGTAGAAAATGCACTCTCATCTACTGTTACACTCTGTGAAAGACTCAAGAGCATTGTTGTTCCGTAGAGCTTGGTATCACCTCGACATTCCCCATTAGAAAAACCTGTAAAAAGGACTGACTTTGGCAAACAGTGCATTTATGCTTAGGTATCCCGAGAAGCCGTCTTTGGTTACATTGGTTTAACAGACAGGAATCTGATGGCTCGTTTTGGTGTAAGTTGCAGAGAGGCACTTACTGACAAGTGGAGATGTCTGGTAGAAATGCTACCTTTCAGTGTCATTGAATTTAAAGTCTTAAGCAGCGTCATCAGGACTATAAATCTCTGCAAATAAGCAAAACAGATTGGTGGTCGTCTAAGATTCCATGTACTCACCTACCCACCCCAGCCAAACCAGAGTCTTTTCCTAGTCCTCTGCTTAGGACGCCTCATGCTCGTTTCTGCCCAATCGCTGTGCCTAGTAGCAGAGAGCAAAAGGAAAGCACTATATACTTCTGTATGAATCTCTAGTTGCTAATTGGTAGAGACTGCATAGCAGAAAAGAAAGAATTAGAAATATCCAGGAATATATAGGGTATATATATAGATATGCACAGTGGCTGCTGTGCATTTGTTTTTCTTCACGCTCTTAATACTTCTCACCTGAAAAATGTATCTAATTTTGTTTTTATTCCCTCTACACACTGGAGATAGAAATAACAAGCCATATTTGTCATTTGGATAATACCTGCCAGTTTGCTAGGCATTTAATGTATGTTTTCTTACTTAAATCATATAGCAATCTTATTATTATTAGATCTCTTTAAAAATAAGAGATCGAATTCAGAAAGGTTAGGCTGCTCAAGTCTACATAGATAGCAACCTTTACTGGGAAAGAAAGAATTTATCTTACTTGGTCATAGCTAACATGCCATTTTAAAGTCTTCAAATGGTCACTGGGCATGTGATTCTGTTATTCTTAACAACCTGGACAATCACTAATAGAAATATTAACAACTATGAGCAGTAGAAGTACCATCAAATAGGGAATAATAGCATAATGACCAACAAGCATTTGAAAATATGTGCCACAGGGTCATGTCCACATTCTCCACAGCAGCCAGTATCTTTCAAGGCGATGAATTAAACTAGGTCATTTATGGACTCACTTTTCATTTATACTGAAGCTGAAACACTGTACCATTACTGGAAGGCTCAGGTTCTCTCACTAACCTTTGTTCACAGCCCTCCTCTTCTGCCTTATTTTGAAACACCAAGCTCCTTTTCTCCAGGGAAAAAAAGTATACTACAAGATAGGAATGTGCCTGTCTTCATCGCCTTCTAGAATTTTTCTTCACTTTGCAGAACTATTCTTGGCACTTTAATGACTCAGTATCAACAGCATAGATTTTATTACAGCTGTTCAATTCCTGAAAATATTTCAAGCTCTCCACAGCATTACCAAATATGAAACAAATTACATCGTGGATGTAATCTTCTGTATTGAAGATCTCCAATTAATCTATTATCTAAATATGAATAGACCAGATGTGGTTTTATTAGCCCTCTTTTTTCATTCCTTTTCCTTTAGTCTTATAAAAATTGAGACATCTCACTCTTCAGACTAATTCAAGTATTTATTCTGTAGCCAAGATAGAGAGACCTGCTACCCACTCACAATCGATTTGTGATTGGCTAGTCTTCCTTTCTAGAAACAAATAAAGTACTATTCATTTATGAGTAGAATAACTTGGAAAAGGATAAATCAACACTCCAGAGTTTTCTTTGAGGTTTAAATTATCTAGTTCTGATTAGTCCTTAATGTAAGAAGAGAAGGGAAGGAATAATGAGTCTCTTTTCCTTGTCAGTCGCTTGGTATTTGTGCTGGGTAGTTTTTCTTTTTTTGGGGGGGGTATTTGACACAAACTAGAGTTGTATGGGAAAAAGAAACTCAATTGAGGGATTACCTTCATCAGATTGGCTGGTGGGCACGGATATGAGTACTTTCTTCACTGTTAATTGGTGCAGAAGGGCCCAGAATGGGCAGTGATAAGAAAAGTAGCCGGGAGAGCCAGGGAAGCAAGTCAGTAGCTTTCCTCCATGGTCACTACCCTGGTTCTCCTATCCAGACTTTTGCATTTAATTCTTGCCTTGGCTTCCCTCTTTGATAGATAGTAACTTGTATGTTGAAATAAACTCTTCACTCTGCAAGTTGATTTTGGTCAGTGTTTTATCACAACATTGTTCCTCTTTCTCAAAGCCTAATTAGGTCAATCTCATTTCTATTTAAAAGAAGAGAAAATAAGTTTGTAAAGGCTTTATAAATCTCTTAAAAGGAAAAGGTACGAGTGACACACCAGATTGGAAAATGGTAGGTACCATTTGCCAAAATGAACAACAACAAAACCAATATGTCTAGGTCTCAGTGTTTCAATGTGAAAAAAGAAATGGCTCGGAAAACAGTGTCCCAAGACAATGTACATCATTTCTCATTTCCAATCACACATTCACAAAGCCTGCTTTACACATTAGTGCCCATCAGGTAAATTGGAATGAGTCGTGCATGTGATCTAGGAAGTGGCAGAGAAACCAGTGTATGCTGGGATGGGATCTCACCATCAGTGAGCAATACTGCAGAGAAAAGAACACATGCTGATTCCTTGTGGGAAGCAAAAAGTGTTTGTGAATAAATGAGTGCATTCTATCTGAATGGAACTGTTCTCAGCAGAGGAAAGTGATGCTGGAAACTTCTCAGGCTGCTCTTTTTTCTGCTCCTCAGTCTGGCAGGTGCTCAGAAAGGGTGCTAAGTGAGCTCTGTGCTCTGACGCCTCCTCTAACACAAGCCTCTGACACAAGCTCTCTTCCAGAAAAGTAAAAGGCGGGGGAGGTGAAGTTAAGGATACAGAGATGCCACTGAGCAAACTAAAGATGTTGCCCTCGGTGAAATGTAGTCCAAAGAAAGGACTTACTGTGGAAAATGAAAACAAATCTCAATGCTATTTGTATGCTTTGTTATGGTTTGTTTTTGTAATAGTGGTCTGTGACAATAATTACTAGAAACATAGAGTGAAAATAGAAAGTGTTCAGTTAAGCTTAAATTCCACACAAACTGATGAGACCTGATAAGCTAGGGTCAGAGGGAAGGGGAGGGAGAACTTGGGGAGGGCATGGAAGGAGAAGAGGGAGGAAGGGTGAGGTTGGGAGGGGATGCTGGAGGAGGCTACAGCTGGGATACAAATAAACTATATTTAATAAATTGTAATTAATAAAAAATTTTAAAAAATTCCACAAAACACCAAATACTCCTTAATATGGTCTATTTAGCATTTGCAATATATTTTAAAAAACTTATTCATTGTCAATTTACATTTAATTGACCATCTTATATTACTCTCACAATGCTTTTTTTTGTTAATTAATTTTTCTTTTTAGGATCCAAGGAAATAAGGAAAGATACAGAGGAAATCACACTCTCACTTAGAGCTGGTTGTTAAGAATACCCTTTCTAGATGAGCAATTTTACTGAACCTTTTGTTCACCATCAGGCCAGTTTTCTGGAACTGCTGCCATCAGAAGGGACCTCCAGGGACATGACATCTGGAACTTGACAACCAAAAGAGCACAGGATCTGGGATAAGAAACAAAGGAGCTGAGCGATGGCTTAAAGGTCTCCCTGCTTCTATCTTGCACATAGATTTTAGTAGGGTTTTCATTTTTTTCTCTTATAGCCATAGACTGCTGAAGGAAATTTAAATGTTGGCTTGTGTGTTTTTTTTTCTTTTTTTCAATTTTTTTCTTCATTATTATTATTTATTACAATTTAATCATTTTGTATCCTGGCTGTAGCCTTCTCCCTCATCTCATGGTTCCACTCACCCTCACACTCCCCTGATATGTTCCTCCCCTACTGATAGGGGAAGACCTCCTCCCCTACTATCTGACCCTAGCCTATCAGGTCTCATCAGGACTGTCTGGATCCTTTTTCTTTAGTTAGGCCACCTTGCCAGAGAGAGGTGCTCAAAGAGATGGCCACTGAGTCCATGTCAGAGACAGCTCCTGCTCTCCTTAGTAGGGAACCCACTACTGCCTATGGGTTACATCTGAGCAGGACATCTAGGTCCTCCCCATGCATGGCCCTTGGTTGATTCATCAGTCTCTGCAGGACTCCCTGAGTTCAGATATTTGGCTCTGTTGGTCTCCTTGTGGAGCTCTTGTCCTCTCCAGATCTTTCTATCTTCTCCTTCTTCCTTAAGAGTCCCTGAACTCTGCCCGAAGTTTGGCTATGAGTCTCAGCATCTGCCTCAATACTCTGATGGGTAGAGTCATTCAGAGACCCCCTGTGGAAGGCTCCTGTCCTGTTCCCTGTCTTCTCCTACTTCAAATGTCTATCCCGTTTGCCTTTCTGAATGAGGATTAAGACTTCCCTAGTGTCTCCCTTGTTGCTTAGCTTCTTTAAGACTATAGATTTTACTATGTTTATCATATATTATATGTCTAATATCCACTTATAAGTGAGTATATACCATGTGTGTCTTTCTGCTTCTGGGTTACCTCGCTCAGGATGATCTTTTCTCGTTCCATCCATTTGCCTCCAAATTTCATGATTTCCTTGTTTTTAATTGTTGAGTAGTATTCCATTATGTAAATGAACCACAATTTCTGTATCCATTCTTCAGTTGAGGGACATCTAGGTTGCTTCCAGATTCTGGCTTTCATGAATAAAGTGGCTATGAACATAGTTGAGCAAATGTCCTTGTTGTATGGTTGAACATCTTTCAGATATATGCCCAGATGGTACAGATGGATATTGAGGTAGCACTATTCCTAATTTTCTGAGAAAAAAGACGTCCCACAGACTGGAAAAAGATCTTTACCAACCCTACATCTGACAAAGGGCTAATATCCAGAATATATAAAGAACTCAAGAAGTTAAACACCAACAAACCAAGTAATACAATTTAAAAAACGGGGTACAGAGCTAAACAGAGAGTTCTAAACAGAGGAATATTGAATTTCCACTTAAGAAACACTTAAAGAAATCTTCAACATCCTTAGTCATCCAGGAAATGCAAATCCAAACGACCCTGAGATTCCACCTTACACCCATCTGAGTGGCTAAGATAAAAAACTCAAGGGACGACACATGCTGGAGAGGATGTGGAGAAAGTGGAACCCTCCTCCACTGCTGGTGGGAATGTAAACTTGTGCAAACACTTTGGAAATCAATCTGTGTTATGCTTTTTACTCTTACCGCATCTCCTGTTCTCCGGTCTCTACTGTAGTCATTTTTCTCTTTGTCCACTAAATACCCAAAGACTTTTAACATGGTCAGTTTTGTGACTGAGGATACAGAGGATTCTCTAAAGTAAAATGCAGCTCTCACACCCAGAAAACTCACCCTACACCCTCAACTTCTCCTATCTTCACTACATTATTATTATTATTTTTTATATATATATATATCACTTGCTAAAAAACGATGGCTCTGGCATTGGTGCTGAAGTACAGAGCAGCTAGCCTCGGAAACAATACTTACAAAAGAGATAAAACACAAATACCAATTTAAACATGCTTAAACACACTTTTAGCCACTACTTTTTATTTCATAAGAAAGTATAAAAAGTAATTCTGGAAGCATATGCCTGGAATCGCAGCGTGCTGGAGACAGAGACAGGACTGTCACCTGTTCAAGGAAATTTTGGACTATAGTGTGAGACTGTTTTGAAAAAATATTCTGAACAAGGCATCTTAGAAACATTTTAAACTTTCTTGCTATGGTCTTATAGAAACCTCCTTGTGTATTTAGGCATCAAAGGAAATGCTGGAGGTTTCAGGAGGGGAGACAGCGTATGAATATCAGCCACAGAGATTTTAAAATTTATGCGTACTCTCTTCCTTAGAGTTTCAACCTTTACTTAGGCAGAAGGTAGAGGCCAGGGATGCTTTGGAAAATCTTCTGAAGATAGATTTCTCCCCCATCCCTGGCCAAACATCTGGGGGTTGGGAGAGCTCTAGGATCACTCTGGTTTTGAAAGGTTGTTCAATCCTCTCACCCTACTTAGGGGCTCGGGGCAACAGCGCCTCGCGGAATGGACTTTTAAGGGCAGGCTTTCACCAGCATAGGTCCATTAAATTTATTTGCAAAGCAGGCAACATTGCTGAGGCCTTCAGGATGCCATTTTTAATGGATAGATGGCTGGGGAAGCAATGCTGATGTGGCACGTACTCGGGTAGAGAAATGTTCTTCTCACCTTCCTCTTCCTCCGGGAGGAAAGGAAGGGAGTAACAATTGGCAATTGTTACAATCTTCCACACAGAACTAAGTGAAGCTGATGCAAGTGCTACCCACAGCCAAGCTGTTATGAAATGGATTCAGCAGCCCAAGTGTAGTAAAAAACACACACTGCTCTTTCTTGGAGAACAAAATCATTTGTCTCAAATGTCTTGAATTTTCATGACTTATATCTACTATCCGCTCTCTTTGTCTAACCTTTCCTTATCCTATAGCAGCCATGGTTCTTATCATTGATACTATTACATATCAATGCATATGCACACCGTTTTTTCAGGTTCAAAGAAAACATGGTGGTCTCACAGGAGGCCTCAAGTTGAACGTCACCCTAGATAGATGAAAACTATGTGGAAAGCATCCCGGAGCCATTTGGTCCTTGCACGTCAAAGGATGGATCAGTAGCTCGGATGGAAGATACAGAATTGAATGAATTGTGCTTCCTGAGTAATAAATAGATAACACACCTTTTCCTCAGAGCTCAGAAAACATAGTCAAAACTACAGAAAATTAATTTTTTTAAAAAAAAATTTAGGGTTGCCTTCATTTGTTCATATGATAAAAATTTAAATATGGCCATGTATTCTATAATATTTAAAAAGTTATTATTTTTATTTTTGTGTGTAAATGCATATGAATGCTGTGTGTGCTGTGTTGTGTGTGTGTGTATGTGTTTGTGTGTGTACCCACTCTTGTAGAACCCAGAAGAGGGCACTGGATCCCTTGGTGTTTGAGTTACAAGAGGTTGTGAGCTGTGTGGCATGGGTGCTGGCATCTAAACTCCAGTCTTCCGCAAGAGTTGTGGGTGTTTGCTCTTAACAGCTGGACCAGCTTGTCATCTAATGTTTTATAAATTAAGTTATTTGTTTTCCTCCAGACTTCACAAAACTCTATAGCTACTAATATATCTTAAAATTAACTATAAATTTTGTTTCCCACATTATTAACTGTAATATTTATTAATAAAAATACTGTGGTGCAGAACAGATGCATTTATTCATACTTTGGGAAAAGGTAGACCTACGTATATATTTTCAAAGATCCCTGTCCACTTTGCTTAAACCTGGTTGCCAGTTAGCTCGCTTTATAATGTCTAAAACATATGAGTAGATTAAAATTATGCTCAAAGGTCTGGCTGCTTCTTGATTGATTCATGTTTATCATATGTTAATTAATCAATCAATTAATTGTGTGGGTGCACACAATGCTACAGTAGGCGTACGGCCAGAAGACGACTTTCAGGAACTGATTCTCTTTTTCTGCTACGTGCGTACCAGGGATCAAACTCAGGTCCTCAGGATTGGTGGCACATGCCCACTAAGTTATCTTGACCTTCCTTCTCAATTCTTCTGTCATTGTTAAACTATTTCTGATCCAAAACTAATAATAAGAAGTGGTAGGAATAGCTGTAAGTTCTAAAATGGGTTTTAAGAGGGGAAATAGATACTGCATTTGCATTATTTCTCAGTCTGCATTCCAGACGTGGACTTGAGAATCACATCTAAGAGGCTAGAGAATGAGGGGGAAAGAAGAATTGCAATGTGTCCACCCTTCATAGTCTATTTGCTCCTTGTCCCATACTGAATTAGACATGAGTAGGATTTTTTGATTACGTCTACAACAGTCAGGTTGATTTTGAAGTACCTCCAAATTAAACTGATTGAGCGCCAAAACAAAGAGCAACACATCAAACTCGAATTAACAGAGGAGCATGGTGTGAAATATGTACAGGTGATGTCCTAATACAGTCACAAAGAGATGACCAATATCATGAAACGTAGATGAGGATCTCTGATATCAATTAAATTTAATATACTGTACAGAAAGGAACAGTATGGGTAAACAACTCCTGTCTTAGGTTTGGATCCTGGCCTGAAGAAGGGAGCTATGCCTGGTTCTGTAAATCCGGTCAGTAGTCTGTGCCAGGAGAGCATGGGACCTAGAAGGGATACTGCAAGTATTGTTTTCCAAATGGTTCTCAGCAGGTTGAACAGCCCTCCCGCCCTGTGCCGTGGAAGGCCCCAGAAGTAACCCGAACGCAGGATAACAATCTTTGCAGCTTCCAGTCCGATGTCTACTCCTATGGCATCGTGCTGTGCCGGCTGATGACTGAGGAGCTTCCCTACTCTCACGTCAACAACCGAGACCACATTATTTTCATGATGGGCCGTGGATATGCTTCTCCGGATCTTAGCAGGGTCTACAAGAACTGCCCCAAGGCAATAAAGAGGTTGGTGGCCGACTGTGTGAAGAAAGTAAAAGAAGAGAGGCCTCCGTTTTCCCAGATCCTGTCTTCCATCTAGGGGCTTCAGCATTCTGCCAGAGCGCCTCTGAACCTTCCCTGCATCGGGCAGCCCACACTGAGGACATCAGCGCTTGCACACTGACCGCATCCCCAAGGCTAGTGGTCTTCTAGCTGATGCTGTAGCGTTCTTAGGCCACCAGGAAGGAAGAAGAGCCAGCAGGAACCACTTAGGGAGGAAGTAGAGGCAGTAGGAACCACTTTTCATGGGGGCAGAATGCATGTTTTCAAGGAAGCTGCTCCTAAGGACCTGGACTACTCACAGGGCCTTAAGTTCATATTGCTTTCTTTTCTACCCTTCCTGCCCTGGAAAAGGAATCTGTCCACCATGCCTCCTGTTCTGCTTCAGAGGTATACAAGTCAGCTGAGCATTTTCAGGGCAAATGGCGTTGGAGAGGTCAAGGTGGCAGGGTACTCTGGCTGCTGTAGGGACATGCAGTTGGGAACTCGGCTTGTTGAGCCTGTCTATCGCAGGGCACAGACAGTGGTGCAGTGCCAGCTTTGCACGTGGAGTCCTGGCCACCTGGGGCCGGCGTGCTTCGGTACTACAGAACTTCACTTTGCGGACACACCCTCGTACTGTGCCTAAGGTGTCCTGTGTAGGTGGCTTTACAAGCATGGTGCTTCCTCTTGCCGCAGCCTCCTACATGCTGAATCTGTCTTCCAGGAGCTGCCCTTATGGGGTGGGCTGCAGCTGAGCCCTAGCTCCAGACACATCCTTGTCTGTGAGAGAGCCAGGAGTACAGGTTTTCTTAATGATTCTGAGTTTTATTTTGTTTTTATTGTGCCTGACAAGATACAGTTAACTGACTGCTCCTCAATTATGTTATTTTAATAAAATAAATTAAATTTAGGTTTGAAAAATAATTAAAATGTGTTATATATGCATGAAGTTGTTAAAGAGAAGATGATGACGAAGAAGAAGAAGGAGGAGGAGGAGAAGGAGGAGAAGGAGAAGGAGAGGAAGAGGAAGAGGAAGAGGAAGAAGAAGAAGAAGAAGAAGAAGAAGAAGAAGAAGAAGAAGAAGAAGGCGGCCAGATTCAAAGAGAGATGTGTTGTGAGACTGTTATGAGTCAATAATGGTAAACTACCATTATTGGCAAATGATGGTGTCATACATCATGGTAGTCTTATAAGAAAAGAAACCAAGAAAGAGTAAAATAAAGCGACGAGAAAGCATGGGGTGGGCAAAAGGACACGTGAGAATTACCCGGGGAAATAGAGCAGGGGTAGGTTACAAGGATGAGAGCAGGGTGTTGGGCAGATGAGGGACCTGGGGAATCTACTAAAATACACTTTGTACAAATGCCATAATGGTATGTAATACTTTGTATACAATTAGTAATCTTCCTACCTGTGCCGTCTATGAACCACAGCAATGACTCGCATGGCAGGAAATCTCTATGGCAACAGTGGCACTTTATACCTGCACAGTATCTAACTGGAATTAAGGCCAGCTCAATAGAAGGGAATTCATATCTGATACTGTAAACCTAGCCAAATATACTTGGATACTGAGGTCATGTATCTTAGAGAAGATGCTTGTTTTTGTAGCAGATGGAGACATTATAGCAAGCATTAACTGTTGAAAATGCAGATAGCAACTTGTTGCGGGTTCCAAGCTCTAATCGATATATCTGTAACAGTCAGGGAACATTTGAAAACAGGGGGCAAAAAGATTTTAAGAGCCAAAGAATCTTGAGGTCTGCCATAAGATAATATATTCTAGATAGTATAGGAAAGCTACATACATAAAATCTAAACAGCACAGCTACCTAAAAAACAAAACAAAACAAACAAACAAAAAAACACCTGAGCAAGGGCAATATCCCTTGACATTCAATATAGAAGGGAGTAATCCTATGGCGCCTCATCTCTAGATGAAGGCCTACAGGTAACCAGTATCTGCTGAGAAAAGGAAAATCAACCTTCTCTGGGGATGAGTCTGCTGGAATATTACCAAACTTCAAGTGGTCAGTCTAAATACACGCATAAGAGCAATACCAAATGCACTCAGATGTTGAATTTGTATGGTGTGCGACAATGAAAACAGTCACAGTAAAAGCAACGACAACAACAAAACAAGCACATATTGCTACTGCATGCATTTGCTCAACTTTTAATTCCAGATTTTAGGAGATACTACTTTTACTTATGAAAAAAAAATCAGAGCTAACTCTAAACAAGCTTGAGAAGGTGTTTTAATATTCCAGAAAGAGGCATTGATACCAGAGAAGAGTTCACACACAGGCATTATTGTACCTACACTCCACGCGGAGGCAAGAGACAGTGATAGACATGATCCTGTCCGTGTGGGCTTCTTTGGGGAAAGGCCGTGGTTGTGCCTCACATTTGAACAATAGGAAAAGCATGTAGAAAAAGGGTATAGTGAGAAAACAGCCATTGAGCGACAGACTGTGTGCTGTAAGCCCGTTACTGCAAATAATTGAGGGTTAATAAAATTTTAATTATTATAGTATAAAAATTCCAGAAGGACAAGGTGAATTTGTTGACGAAGAAAACATGGCATTCTATGGTTATATGTGTATGTGTGTATGCATGCAGAGGACAGAGAAAAGCAGGGAGAGTCTTCCTCTATTGATATTTAGTTTACTTTTTGGATATACGGTCTCTTTCTGACCCAGAATTTGCGACTGTGCAGAGAGCTCTCAGAATGTACCTGCCTCTGTCCCTTAGCCCTGGGTACTGAGGGTTTGGATTCAGCTCTCCATACTTCCACAGCGAAGAGCCACTGTCCTGTGTATTTGCCGCCTGCCCCAGTTTTTCCTCCTATTGAATATTAACACAACACTTGGTTAACTCTAGATACACAGATCCTTACATAACGACATACAGACCGCTACATAACGACAGCACAGACCACGTTTTTATGTTGTACATCTTTGGAGCCCAGGACGTCAACCACACCCTGTGCACGCGGCAGGTGACACAATGTCTTTTTGAACCATCTTAGTGATGTATTTTACAGACATCATCCTTTATTATAAACAGTAGCTGGCCGCAAGTAGTGAAAAATACTGTAGGATAAATAGGATGGAAATATAAGAAATTTATTGAATGAAGAAAGTCCAAAATTTAGAAAACAGAAAAAACAAAAACAAAAAAATCACGAGCCAGGATTTAAGTGAAATATACGTTGTGAAGTCCTACTTTGTGAATAAACAGAATATTGAATACTAAGAAACAGAATTAGAGTTAGTGATGTGGGGGGGGGCGGTGTCAAGAAACAAACATCTTCAACATTTGAAAAATAATAAAATATTATATACAGGTTTTTCCAAACTCCATAAAAATGAGTTTTGAAAAACAAATTGCTAGTAGCAACAGATAAAATTTGTATTTTTACTCAGTTTAACAAGACAACCAACTCTACAAAAACTAGGAAAACAAGTATCTTTTATTTCTAAATACAATTTCTACTCCTCAGAGGCAAATTTGAAACTCTTAAAAGTTTTTGACTTGGTTACAATATTCTGTAACTTTAAACTCTCAGTATTGCATTGCTATTTCTAGATGATATTTGGTACCAAGTAGCATCTATTGATATATAGTCATGAGAACAGACCATCTTGTTCCTCGTCCCCAAACCCTCTTATATTCCTCTTTCTAATAAATTGCTTCAGTTTTGGTTTGGAGGACATGCAACGTTACTCCATTCTTAACTATTGCAGGGACGGTTTACTACCTTTTCAGGAAGAAGTTGAATCTGCCCTTTATGCCAGCGTGCTCAAACTACATAAAGATACAAATAAGGGTTTTCTCCATTTGCGTATTGAGCCATCTGTGAATTTGTTCGTTTTAAAAGCTCTTCTTCTCAGAGTCTATGAAATTTTTAGTGTTCTCTGTTCTAAGAATTTCTACCACTTGTCTATGCAGAGTGATGGATCAACTCTCAACCTTCTTCTAAGTTTTACCATTTCTCCAGTCTTTGCCTGTGGTGCACCTCCTGAGAGGCTTTGTTAATTCTCCGCCTCAGTGCTTTTGAATTTTCTAGTCATTTTTTGTTATCTCGCTTTTAATTTTCAAGAGTTATTTTTCTGTTGTTGTTCATTGTGTGACTACCTTTGTAAAGACCTTGTAGCCTGTCTCCTTTCTGAACAAGTCTTTCTACATAGTTTTCATTTTTTTATTTAAGAGTATTAAAATTATTATTTGCAAAAAAATCCTTTTTTGCCTCCCAATTGTTGTCCTCTCCCTTGTCTCCTTCCAGTCCTACTCTCCCTTCCTCTTTCTCCCCTATTCTTCAGCCCTAGTCCACTGACAGGGGAGGTCTTCCTCCCCTACTGTCTGACCCTAGTTTATCAGGTCTCATCAGGACTGCCTGGAATCTCTTCCTTTGTGGGCTGGCTAGGTCATCCCACCAGGGGAGGTGATCAAGGAGCAGGCAACCGAGTTCATGTCAGAGACTGTGTCTTCTCCCCTTACTAGAGAACATACATGGAGACTGAGCTGAGCTGTCTAAGGGTTACATCTGGGCAGGGGATCTATGTCTTATTGTGAAATATATATTTTCTCTCTCTCTCTCTCTCTCTCTCTCTCTATATATATATATATATATATATATATATATATATATTTCTTGCTTGGAAAAGCTTTCATCAAGGAATTTTTCTCTTCAAAATCTTAATGGGGTTTGCTAATACTTAGAAGCAAGAAAGCAAAGAGCTCCTTGGAAGAGGGAATGTTAAATATACAGAATCACTCTTAGCTTGTTTTCATATTACTGCCTCTGTCACCAAACTCTAAATCACCTCCCCTAAATTATACTATTATTATTTGTTCTCTCTAGAAGCAAAATTCAGACTTGAGATGGGCAAATGTTAGTGACCTGACTTAAGGAAGGAATGAGGAGCTTAAGTTTTATCTATCTATCTATCTATCTATCTATCTATCTATCTATCTATCTATCTATCTATCTATCTATCTGTTACATTTGTTACATTTGTTATATTTTATTAACTCTGTATTCCAGCTGTATCCCGCTCCCTCATTCCCTCCCAATGCCACCCTCCCTCCCTCATCTCCTCCCTGCCCCTTTCCAAGTGCACTGACTGGGGAGGACCTCCTCCCCTTCCATCTGACCCTGTATTGGTATCTTCAGGACTGGCTGCACAGTCCTCCTCTGTGGCCTAGGAGCTTAAGTTTTTTTCTAAAAGACGTATTTATTTTTATTTTTGTGTACGGGTGAGTATATGTATGTGCATTGCATAGCTTCCTGGTACCTGTGAAG
Organism: Rhombomys opimus; assembly: GCA_010120015.1. NCBI lineage: Eukaryota > Metazoa > Chordata > Mammalia > Rodentia > Muridae > Rhombomys > Rhombomys opimus. Next base: position 772,889 of record REGO01000645.1, read on the forward strand.
AACAGAGGAGAGGGCAGAACTGGCACTACTGTGTGGGTACTTAGAATCCATCCTGTCATTTGAGAGGGCAGCGAGTGATCATAACCACTGAGCTGCCAGCCCTTGGGCTTAAGAAATAGTCTCACCTCCCCCTGAGGGGGGAGCAGCCTTACCTGGCCACAGAAGATGACAATGCAGCCACTCCTGATGTGATCTGATAGACTAAGATCAGAAGGAAGGAGAGGGGGACCTCCCCTATCAGTGGACTTGGGGGGGGGACATACGTGAAGAAGGGGGAGGGAAGGTGGGATTAGGAAGGAAGGAGAGAGTGGTTTACGGGGGGATACAAAGTGAATAAAGTGTAACTAATAAAAGTTAAACAAAATAAAAAATAAATAAAAAAATAAAAACTCCATATTATAAAAAAAAATAGTCTTTCCACCAATGCAGCAGTCTTTGAGCTTGTCAGAAATATTAATTGTCGGGGAAAATTGGTGTATTTCTTTTTTATAATTCTAATATTTTCCTATTAATCACGGGTTATTTACTTTGTATCTCAGCCATAGCCCCTTCCTCCTTCACTCCCAACCCCACTCTCCCTCCCTCATCTCCTCCCTGACCCTTTCCAAGTCCACCGATAGGGGAGGTCCTCCTCCCCTTCCATCTGACCCTAGCTTATCAGGCGTATCTCTAATGAAGCCTTTGGATTCTATGACTCTGGGGTTTCTCTTTTGCTGTGTCTCTGTTCAGTGTAAGCATCTTTTTCCTCTGGCCTGCCAACCCAATCTGTGGCTTCTTTCTACAGTTTCCCCATCCCCAATATTCACATGGATATGACCGCAGTTCCAGTATTTGTTCGTATATTTTTTAACAGTCTTATTAGTAGCTCAAAGGAGGAAATGGTAGAAAAAAAAGTCAGTTTATTTCATTTAACTAGAAGCTTTACATTTTAATTCAAAATAAAAGAAGTCCCAAATTGTTGGCCCAGATACTTCAAGAAAAAAAGAAAAAGAAAAAGAAACCTATACTATTTCTAAAAGATAACTATTGATTGTTATTTTCCCTTGACAGCTTGCATAGAACTTACTGATACTATAAAAGCTAGACTTAAGGAAGGAGGCTTTCAAGTCAGAACCAGCTTAAACCTTTCAAATCTTGTGTCTGAGGTGCATAATGTTTTTATCAATAGCAATTTATGCCCAACTTCTGGGAAGCAATCAAGAGCAATAGTAATAGCATATGTGTACTTTTGGAGTCACTTGGATTTTCCTGACCAACAATTTGAACTGAGATTTCTTTTTTTTTTTTTTGTTTGTTTGTTATATAGTTCTTGTTTTTGTGAAGAGTATTGTCAGCTCAAGTGGCGTAACTTCATTTAATATATATAGTATATGTTTAAAGAAATATAAAAGAATATAATTCTCCAAAGATACAACAGTGATACTCAAATTGGACTTGAGGGAAATCATTCACAATACTAGGAGCCCAGCCCGTTACCTGGGACTAGTGAGGTCATGGATCTTGGAAGAGAACCTTTTACTGTTACTTTACTAGACCAACCAGCATAATTTCTAACTGAATTCCAAAACGTATCCTTCTACCCACAGATAATTGTAACTCTCAACCTTCATCAAAGCAGCTTCTTTTTTGCAGCAAATGAGGACCATTACAGAAGACCACAACAGGTCTTCATGCCACAGAGAGCAATAGATAGTATGGAGCACAGCCCCCAAAGGTCATATCTACAATCTAGCTGCTACACCTGGGTTCAGGGTGCATGCGTAACAGGTGAGCAGGAGCTCTGTGTTGAGATCATGTCTCCAGGAAATGACAGGGACGCTACATGCATGCTAGTAACAAGGTGACTCCCTAAAGAAAACCTGAGCAATGATGAAATCAACGATCAGACTAACACGAAAGAAGAAAACTCTCACCAGGTTCCTTACAAAAACAACTACAAATCCACTTAGGAGGTTGTATTTATAAGTACACACACACACACACACACACACACACACACCAATAATAATAAAAAGAACATAAATTCGAGAGGGATTGGAGGCATGTGAAGAGTTGCAGTGAGGACAGGAAAAGGGTAAGTGATGTGATGATATTTTCATTTAAAAGATTAACATAAAAATCGGGCAAGCTGTGAATTTCCCTCACTGCGATTGCTTTGCTTCTGTGTTGTCTTCAGGCCTCTCTCATCCTTCACATCTCACCTTGGCTCCTTAGATAATGTCAACTTCTCCCTAAATTTCTTGATTAAATGGAATGGTTGTGTCAAGCCCTTTGTTTCCAGTTAAGCTACATTTATAGGTTCTCAGGGAAAACGCTGTGCCACAGAATAACCTCAGCGTAGTTTGACATTCTGCCATTTGATAATGGGATGCACACTGTGTGTCTGGAAGGCTTTTAAAGTTTCACAAATCCTCATTAAAATGTAAATGTCTGAGGATGGGATCACCTCTTAAGCTATTAGCAATTACTCTGGTCAAGAAAGTCCAGAGCCAGAGGAAAGTGCAGCTGATCGTAGAGAATGACCTTTAACATCCTAGCGAGTTTTGTTGGGGGACTTAGGCAGTATTGCTCTAATTCAGTCATTTATTTTATGGCAATCCTTTGACTTTGCTTTTGTGTTTCAGGGTTTCCACATTTGATCTTTTTGTGGCAATCTTTTCTTCCTGTTGCCCCCCCTTTTTTTTAACCTCTTGAGTTGCATACTACTTGGGTGTTTTGGAGGTGTAGATGATTCCCAGGCTGTTTTGTTTATAATTTTATATTTTTAAAATAATTTTCATTTTTGAGATTGTAACTACACAATTTCCCACTTTCCTTTCTTTGCTCCAAATCAACCCCCATACTATCCTTTTCGCCTATACCAACTCTCTTTCCAACTGCTGTTTTAAATGGCCTCACTTTCACTAAGGGTTGTCATCGTTGGTGGTGGTGATGGCATGTGTGTCCCTAAATACATAAATACAACATAATTGCATTCCCCATAATGCTATTTGTATGAGTATGTTTTCAGGGTTGATCATTTGAATTGCATGATTAATTATGCTCTTCCCTGGGGAAGACTGTTTCTCCCACCTTTAGCTTTCCTTAGTTTCTCATGGAACTTTGCCTAGGGTTTAGACCTCACGAGCATCCTCTCCTTCCATGTTAGTACATGGATTGGTATCATCCATGTTCAGATCATACATAGGTGGCCATGTTGGTGAGACTTTATGGATCTGCTTTTTGATACTGAGGTTTGTTTTTTTTTTTTGCTGTTTTCC
>REGO01000645.1:840839-860006 GCA_010120015.1 Rhombomys opimus
ATTAATTACAGTTTATTTGTTTGTATCCCAGCTGTATCCCCCTCTTCACTCCCTCCCAGTCTCACCCCCCCTTCTTCATTTCTTCCCATGCTTCTCTCTAAGTCCACTGATAGGGGAAGTCCTCCTCCCCTTCCATCTGACCCTAGCTTATCAAATCTCATCAGGACTGGCTGCATTTTCCTCTTCTGTGGCCTGGCAAGGCTGCTCCCCCCTCAGGGGGAGGTGATCAAAGAGCCAGCCACTGAGTTCATATCAGAGACAGTCCCTGTTCCCCTTACTAGGGAATCCACTTGTATACTGAACTGTCATGGGCTACATCTGAACAGGGATTCTAGGTTATCTAGGTTATATCCATGAATGGTCCTTGGTTGGAGTAGAAGCTAAGCAAGAAGGAAGACCCTGGATAAGATGATAAATCCTCACTCAGAAGCCTACCACAGAAGGACTCTGAAAGACTCTACCCAGCAGTGCATCAAAGCAGATGCTGAGACTCATAACCAAACTTTGGTCAGAGTGCAGGAAATCTTATGAAAGAAGGGGGAAATAGTAAGACCTGGAGAGGACAGGAACTCCACAAGGAGAGCAACAGAATCAAAAAATCTGGGCACAGGGGTCTAGTGACTTCTTAATGGAAGCTTTTAATAATTACTATATTTTACACTATGTGACTCAATTTCATGATTGCACAAGAGCCTTTTCATGCAAGGAAAAGACTTCTTCAGAAGCATAAATAACATGTGAAAGCTTTTCTTCATTAGAAAGGACACAGTTGTCTTTCTAAAATTATTTAATGCATGTTGAAAGTGGACGACTTTAACTAAAGACGGAGTAAAATAATATTTGGGCAGATGTCTGAGCATATTGTAGAAACTGTTTTCTAATGCATGTGACACTTGTGGGAAAGTGTCATCACTTATTTTGGATGCAGAATTGCTTGACATGTCTAATGTCTGTGTTACTAGATATAACTATGTCTGTTTTAGTCGTAGTTCTCTTGACCTCAGTGTCCAGAGCTGATGATCAATACATGCGAAATGAATAACTGAAACAATGCGGGCACAGAGGAGGCCAGGCATGAAAGGCATCTGAGATGCGTGAAGACACTGGGCTTCATCAATGCATGCATGAATAAGGTGATTTAAATTGGAAGGCCAGTTTCTAGGAAAGAAAACTGGAATTCAGAGTTTACAGGCTTTTAGTGGAATCACTTGCTCCATTTTTCTTTAACGCCAAGTCTCTAGAGTCATGAGCATGAGAGAGAAATATTCAGGTACTTAGTTAGCTCGGGAAGTGAGAAAAGGGACAATTATTGCATTCCTACTGTGTTTATAATTCCTACTAGGTGTGTAATAATCATCTTTTTATTCATTAACTTGCTTACAGGTTACCTGTGTTTATCTTTAAAAGATAATATTTGATAAAATGATACAACTAACTTAATCTCCTACATATAAATAAGGAAGCTGGATTTAAAGTCAGTTAATGCTTATTCCTCTCCATCATTTGAAAAGAAAATAGGAGCCTAAGTGCTTCTTTCTTGGTGGCCTGCTGAGGAGATTTCCACTGTTGTCCTTTTATTGCAGAGGAAGTGATGCCGTAAGAATACTTAAACTGCAAAGAGACAGTAGTGAGTCTTAAGGGATTATGAAAAAGCGGATTCCAGCTAAGAAGCCACTTCTTAAAGTAAACCGACTTTCAGCTGCCAATTTAAAAAGCACAAACACACACAACTGAGGGCAGTGTGATTTCTGCCCCAGCGTCTCAAGGCTTCTTCTCATTTGTAACTGTGCCTCGGTAAATCATCCTGGATAAAGCCCTAGAAGACAATTTCTTGTTCACTGTGATTAGGTAGAAGTGTTTAAAAGGCACCTGTCATAGTTACTGCATGTATAAAGCAGATGTTAATGTATTTCTTTTCTTTCTACAAGATATATTAGAACTAGAGGCAGATATTAGAAAAGATCATCAGATGGCTGAAATATTTACATTCTGGGAAACATTGTTTTGCTTATTTTCAAGTTCCAAGAACAATTTTCAAACATTTGAGCTGCACAATAAGATGGAAGACACAAAACCAGAATAATGAACCACACCCCTTATATTCTTTGCTTAGTTGTATTTGTAAGACTGCGTTTAAGTTCTTAGGGAACATAGTCATGGTTTTTATGATGAATATAATTTCTGGTTTATAAATGATCAAGATTTTACAGAACTGAATGAAGGCAAAGTAAATTGCATTTTTATTCTCTATAATGTCAAACCCTTATTATTATTATTTAATACTATTACTAGTAAATTTTTATGACTGTGGCTGTGTGTGTTTGTGATGAAAATAGAAATGGATTCAGGCTTTAAAAGTCAAAACTGAATCTGACTTAGAGTAATCACCCTAATCCCAACCTTTTAAGCATTAAAAGCTAAAGTATGCACAGTTCACTTTCACGCTAAAATCAAAGTTTTGTCTAACAACTTTTATATTTCTTAGAATAGTCAAGATTCTACAGAACCAAGAAAATCAAGCCTTATATTAGAATACAGAATTTTGAAAATGAGATATATTTAAGTATGCATCTCTCAGCAGATAATATGAGAAATTTAAGCACTCTTTCTAAAGTAAAATAAACTATGCATTGTTTGATTATATAAAGCAACTATGTCAGATGTTAAAAAGACCAACAGAGAGACCTATTGCATCCAATGCTATACAAGAATATTTAACTGTATTTTTTCTAAACAATTTAACTATAGTCTCAACAGGAAAATAATTTATTCCAGAATTTGTTCAATAGAATTACCATCCATAGTTTTTGAAACAAATGTATATTTCATACACAATGACTTTTTACATAATCAACTATTTCCTCATAGATGTATAGAATTAATAACTATTCTTTCAGGATTGCTATTTAACTACTTTTCTCTCTATGCTTAAAAAAAAATCTACCTACCATTAACTGTCTCTAAATGAAGGTGAAGCAATTCAGCAGCCGAAGGCTCAGCAAGTAATGTTGACGGATGAAACAGAGCAAGAGATGGGTGTTTAAAGTTAGGAACAAACCCCCAAATACTTGCCTGCCTCCCTTGTTGTCTATTATCAAATGAAATTAAATGTTCATAGGCATGGGGATTTTGCATGTCATATACAATCTTTAAATCTGAACATTTGTGAATATTTTTCTAACGTGTAAATAAATGTTGGACACCAATGGACACATGTCCATTTTTAAAGTATGTCAAGATCCAATTTTGTTTGTCTGCAGCATGTAGTTAGAGCTGAATTTCCCGGCTTTACTGTTACCTTCTTATTTAGGTTTGCTCAGAAATTGCCAACAGTAGTCATAAGAATGGCCAAATGATGATTTTAAACTTGTGCTCTTAGAATTTTTTTGAGATGTCTGTTATTGTTCAATGTTACATGCACGTGTAAGCATAGAAGCTTGTGTTTTCTATTGTGAAAGAGAAAACATCACTCCTGGATCATAAGATTATTTGATTAAAGTTACTTTAAATAATACCTATATTAAATATTTCTTCTTAGAAAAACTGGGTCTCATATAAATTATGATGATGGCCTTTAGATATGATGAGGAAAAGAAAAGATCCTTAGCTTAGATGAAAAGACAGTTAAAACATTGCTAAGCTAACAGTAAAATTCTGCTTATACATCAAAAGTTGTCAATGCATATAGTGTATTTCTTGCAACTAGACTTCATAGGACAAAGTTCATTGGAAACACTTTTTTATTTTTATTTTCTGCAATTTATTTAACTTATATACTGATTATAGCCCCCTTCACATTTCTTCCAGGTCTCACCTTCCCTCCCTCTTCCCTCCTATCCTCTTCCCCTAGTCCACCGAAAAGGGGAGTCCTCTTCCCAGCCATCTGACCCTATCTTATCAAGTCTCAACTGGATTGCCTGGATTCTCTTCCTCTGTGGCCTGTGAAGGTGACATCTCCTAGAGGAAGTGATCAAAGAGCAGGCAGCAGAGTTCAGTCCCTCCTCCCATTACTCGGGAACCCACTTGGAGACTGAGCTGCCTGTTAGCTGTATCTGAGCAGTGGGTCTATTTCCTCTCTGTACATGTTCCTTGGTTGATGATGTACATGTCTCTGCAGGACCCCTGGGCTCAGAATTTTTAGCTTTGTTGGTCTCTTTGGGGGGCTCCTGTCCTCTCTGGGTCTTCTACTTCCCACTGTGCTTCCATAATACCCCCTGCCCTCTTCCCAAAGTTTGACTGTATCTGCTTTCATGCCCTGTTCGGTGGAGTCTTTCAGAGGACCTCTATAGAAGCCCGCATCCTGTTCCCTCTCTTCTACTGCTTCTGGTGTCTATCCTGTTTGCCATTCTGAATGAGATTTAAGCATCCTTCCTAGGGTGCTCTTCATTGTTTAACTTCTTTAGTTCTATAGATTTTAGTATGGTTATCCTATATTATATGTCTAATGTCACCTTATAAGTGAGTATTGGGCTACCTCACTCAAGATGATCTATCCTAGTTTCATCCATTTGTCTGCAAATTTCATGATTTCCTTGTTTTTAGTGGCTGAGTAGTATTCTGTTGTGTAAATGTGCCACAATTTCTGAATCCATTCTTCCATTGAGGAACATCTAGGTTGTTTCCAGATTCTGGCTATTACGAATAAAGCTGTTATGAACATAGCTGAGCAAATGTTCTTGTTGAATGTTGGAACATCTTTTGGGTATATGCCCAGAAATGTATAACTGGATCTTGAGGTAGCGCTATTCCCAGTTTTCTGAGAAAGCATCAGATTGATTTCCAAAGTGGTTGTACAAGTTTGCACTCCCACCAGCAATGGAGGAAGGTTCCGCTTTCTCCACATCCTATCCAGCATGTACTGTCTCTTGAATTTTTGATCTTAGTCACTCTGATCCTTGAAAAATGGAATCTTATAGTCGTTTTGATTTGCATTTCCCTGATGACTAAGGATGCTGAGCATTTCTTTATGTGTTTCTCTGCTATTCAATATTCCTCCATTGAGAATTCTCTATTTAGCTCTAGCTCTGTTATAGAGCAACAGTAATAAAAACTTCATAGTACTATTATATAGAAACCAACTGGTGGATCAATGGAATCGAATCAAAGACTCAGAAACAAATCCATACATCTATGGATACCTGATTTTTGACAAAGATGCCAAAACCATACAATGGAAAAAATACAGCATCTTCAACAAACGGTGCTGGTCTAACTGGATGTCTACATGTAGAAAAAATACAAATAGACCTGTATCTATCACCCTGCACAAAAGTAAAGCCCAAGTGGATCAACATCCTAACATAAAACCAGACACACCAAATCTGTTGGAAGAAAAATCAGGGAAGAGCCTTGAACTCATAGGCACAGGAAATAACTTCCTGAACAGAACACCAACAGTTCAGGCTCTAAGATCAATAATTAATAAAAAATGGGATCCCATGAAAATGAAAAGTTTTTGTAAAGCAAAGGACATTGTCATCAGAACAAAACGACAGCCTATAGACTGGAAAAAGATCCTCGCCAACACTACATTTGACAGAGAGTTACTATCCAGAATACATAAATAACTCAAGAAATTAGACACCAACAAACCAAATAATCCAATTAAAATTGGGATACAGAGCTAAACAGCAAATTCTCAGCAGAAGAAAACACTGTTATACTTATGTATACAGTCCTGTGTCTTACTGTAAGGTATAGTCTGTAAAATTGTTCTGGATATGACATTTAATTATTCAACACTTTAGCTTGGGGTTTTATAGGCTAAATTTTATCCTTTTCTACTACTGATTAAGACAAATCAGTCCCTTCATGTCTTTGATTTCCTTACAGATAAAGACACATATAGTCTGTGGTGGATGATATTAAGCCTTTTGGCAGAATTTTGGTTTTGTAAGTTGACTTGTTTTTCTAGATTAATGTGCACAAATATCATGAAGTTTTCAGCACTTAATCTTAAAAATAATTATTTTGAATAATGGGTTGTGTTTGAGGTAGCTTGATGTTAATTAATCAAATACTAATTTGCAGAATATATTTCAGGTACTTTGGGGTGGTAAGAACATAAAAATAAGCAAAATGTATTTTGTAATTTTGAGTACATGCAAAATGAGGACTGTGTGTGATAATGCCTAATTTCTTGATGTCAGGGATAATTAATCATTCAGCAAAACTAAACATCTCTTCTGAGTTAGCTACTGTAATGGGAACTCACAGGCACACAAGTGAAGGAATTGAAAATGTGGTCCCCACTCTTACACTGAACAAGCATTTTTAAAAGATTTATTTATTTACTTTATGTATATGAACACTGTTTTTATGCAGAGCAGAAGAGGGTATCAGACTCCATTACAGATGGTTGTGAGCCACCAAGTGGTTGCTGGGAATTGAACTCAGGACCTCCAGAAGAACAACCAGTGCTCTTAACCACTGAGCCTTCTCTCCAGCCCCCTGAAAAGCATTTTAAGTGGAACTAATACACTTTATTGCAAAATTATTTGGGTTATTTATCATCTATCATCTATCTATCTATCTGTCTGTCTGTCTGTCTGTCTGTCTGTCTATCTACCTACCTACCTATCTATCTATCTATCTATTAATCATCTATCATCTATTTATTTGTGTGTATGGTCTATATATGGCTATATGCAGAGGACAAAGGAGGACATTGGCTGTTCTCCATCATTGCTCTCTGCCTGCCTTATTTCCTTGATATTGTTCTCTCACAGAATCTGGAGCTAGGCTTTTTTTTTTTCCTTTGGGTTAGGCTGTCAGCTTCAGCTAGAGTCCTAGTTATATCCTTTTCCTATTGTCCTACCATGTGTTTAGTGTCAAACTCTAAACACAGGTCCCCATGTTCCTATCGCAAGTGTTTTTACTCTTTTAGCTGCCCCCAGCCCTTTATATGAGTTTTAACCAGGAAAGTGATAGTCACTAGATAAGAAAATACTTTTTATAGATAACAAATTTGTGAATTTGTGAAGAGTTATAAAGAAGTCACAGAAGAAGACTATGCAGACATTTCTGATGAGACCTGATAGGCTAGGGTCATATGGAAGGGGAGGAGGACCTCCCCTATCAGTGGACTGGGCCCTTAGGAGGAGGAAGAGAAGATTGGGAGGCAATGAGCGAGGGGGCTACAGCTGGGATACAAAGTGAATAAATTGTAATAAACTTAACAATAAATTAAAAATAAAAATATACAAAAATAGTTTTTGAAGTGCACCTGCCGAGAAGGAGTGTAAACGGAAGTGATAAAGTTATAGGTAAGAACAAAACTAAGTCTTGTAAGAATGCATAAGAGGAACTTCATCTTAAAGACAAAGAGAAGACACAGCCCGCTGTGGGTGGCGTGGTTCCCTGGCTGTGGGTCCTTGGGCTGTGTAGGAGAAGAGGAAGGACGAGGAGGACTAAGTCTGCACACACCTGCTCTTGCTCGTGAATGTGATGTGACCAGCTTCTCCAGGCCTGCAACTTTGATCCCCCAGCAATAATGACTATAACTTGGAACTGTGAGCTAAAAATAAAAACCTCTTTCTTCCTTGAATTACTTTTTGTCAAGGTATATTTATCACAGCAACATAAATGAAACTAGAACAAAATAATGGGTTCATTTATTTGAAGCTGGAGATTGAGATTTTTTTATATATATTTTTTGATATATTTATTTATGGGAGTTGAAATAAACACTGAGAACAAATGTATAGAGGGAGTCCGGTAAAGTAAACTCATAAGAAAAAGAATGTCTAGCACAATGTGACAACATAGAATTCAATGAAAGAAGTGTCTTTGTATGCTCTTGGGAGAATTTATTAAATCAGAAAAACAGAAATCTATAGAAACCAAAAATTGAGAACAATAAACTCTTAAGGATATAGAAAACACTATTTTTGTATATGAATCACATTTATTCTCTGCTCACTACTCCCTACCTGAGTAGGTATATGGGTGGTGATCTCATTGAAGATCTTGTTTTATGCAATGGTTTTACAGGAAGCTATCATTCTTTGTGATAGTCAGGTACAAATTTATGCTTGCAAGCACAGACTGTATCAAAACAAAGGCAGTTGATTGGTAAAAGCATTCAATTTACTTCTTGATGTTGACTGAGGAACAGGACAGAGACTAAAATAAAACATGAGATGGAAAGCAAGGTTTGAGTTTGAGATGCACATTTTGAACATCTAAACACGTCGAAGGAGGCAATGGATATAAAGCAGTGGATACAAGGCATTGCACTAGGGAGTTATGACTGTGGTAGGTGCTTGAAGTTAGTGTTTGAAGTTATCTGTCTTAAGGAAGAAAATTAAACACCTTCTGAACTCTGAAACTTTGTTGTTGAAATCATTAGAGTCAGAACCTGAATTCTGACAGTCTCAATAAGTCAGGTTCAGCTGCCCATTCTCCATTAAGTCAATTCAACAGATAATATTGAAAGACAGAAAATTATTTATTCAATATGGCTGCACTGGGAAAGGAAGCAAAGAAATCTATTAACACCTCAAAGCTATCTTTGTGATGTTACCAAGAAACTTTGGACAATATTTATGTGTAACTAAGCAATTCTTGTCATGTTGTGGTCCTGCCAACACTACTGGGCTCTAGTCTGTGCAAACACCTGGGGACTGCTTATTTGTCTTTCTTGAAGAACAGTTCTGTGCTCTTATTGCCTGGTGCTTTATCCTTTTCCTCCTCTGTGCATGATATTTCTGAGGGAAAATTCAGTTTCTCTGGGATCTAGACAAAGCTGTCTCCTTAACATATGTTTGCTTTTGCTCTTTTCAAGACAGTTATCATCTGGTATTGTTTTGTTTCTCAACCTTGAACTTGAGCTGCAGGTATCTGAGCTGGCTATCTACCTCTTTCCATTCAGCTGAAAATCTACCTGTTTTGGGGTACTATGAACATTTTCCTTTGTCACAAATAGAGGGTGGTGAAATGAACCTATGACAACATAAGCTGAGAGATGTCTAGGGGTGGGGAGTGTTTAGTTTTTGTAGCATTGTGATCAAACTGATTTTTACACATATATCGTGAAGAGGCCTTAATGATTTAGCTCATAGGTTCAGAGGATTCAGTCTGCATGGTATGGAACACGTGCCTAAGCAGACAAGTTTATGGCATGGTGAAACACAGTGCATGTGAAGGGCAATTGCCACACCTTTCCACTTTCCACTTGCCCTTTTCTTACTCAGTCTGTGTCCCCAAAAGATGGTGCTGCTCAAATTCAAGATGTCCTTTCTCTTTCCCCAATTGATCCTCTCTGGAAACTCTGTTACACACTCCTGACAGCGTACCTCACTAATATCTCAGGTGTTCATTAATCCAAACAATGTAATAACCCAAACTGATCATCTTTTAATTTTCTATTCAGGAATCCATTTTGCACTGACAAATTCTAGCAGTACCTCTCTGGCATTTCCGATGATTGCACCTCTGAAGTATCTTCATCCCATACCAACCCAGGAACTCAAAGGCTGCGTCTGTAAGTCTTCACAGCTCACATTTTCAATTCTTCCACTGATTCACTTCTTCTTTTTCCTTTCTTTTTTTATTGATTAAGTTATTTAATTGACATCCCTTTGTCCTCTCCTCCCAGGCCCTCCCTCTCACCTTGTTTTTCCCCATACCCCCTTTCTGAGAAGGGCAGGCCTTCCATGGATATCATCCAACCTTTGCATATCAAAGCACAGGAAAGTAGGTACATCTTTTTCTATCAAGGCTAAACAGGGCAGCTCCATTAGGGGAAAGGGATCCAAAGGCAGGCAATGTAGTCAGCCCCTGCTCCCACTTTAAAAGTCCCACAGTATATTTTGCCATACTTGTAGACAGGAGACTAACATACATGTCTCCAGAGAGGCTTTACCAAGCAACTGATGGAAACAGATGCAGAGACCCACAGCCAAATATTAAATGGAGCTTGGGGAATCCAATGAAAGAGGTGGGGGGAAGAATTGAAGGAGCCAGATGGGTCAAGGACACCACAAGAATACACACAGAATCGACTCACTTCTTTAATTCAACCTTAAACACTTTAAAGTATTTGTTTTGAGCTTTTCTGAACCCATAGGCATTTTAAAAAACCTGTTGTAGACTTCCCAAACCACTAGTCTTCAAAAAAGTCTGAATTTAATCTATCTGTGATCCTCTTACTATCCTTTTCACATTCATTCTTTCTCAGCCTACAGATGGCAGTTGTGCTTTTACACTGGCTAATTCTGGATGTCCCAGTGCCTCATGTTTAGTAGATTACTCTCGTCTACTAGTTATTCATTCTTTAAATTGATTCTTCTGCAAACAGTGTGACATTAGATGCAAGCCAACACAGATCAACATGTAGACGCTATCAGTGAAAGCAGTTGTTAGGGCCATGTGGCAGCAGTAACTCCCTGCAGGTTCCACAGCACAGCGGAAATTCTTCTCTGGTGTCTTACCTTAAAAGAATCTTAGCACTTGAGAGGCTGAGATGGGAAGATTACTATGTTACATACTGAGTACCAAAGTAACCTAATCAACCAATCACTCAAACAGAAAGAAACAGTTCGAGAAAGTAATGTTAAATACTTCCTCCTAACCACTCCGTAGATATTATTACTTTTAGTAGGATAAGTACAAATTCACACTGGTATAAATCATATAAAGTTTCAATTACCACTATTTAAAAATGAAGAAACAAAACCTCAGAGAGCCTAAGTCTGTCCACACCCACAGAACTATATCCAGACCCCATTTCTGTCTCACACGTAGTTACACATGAGGACACCTTGATTACCTTTGTGATGATGATGAGATCTGATACATAGTTTTAGTTTCTGACCTTCTAGATTAGTGATCTGGAAGATAAGTGTTCCGGGCACAGTGAGTGTCCATGCTGAGTGAAGTTTTATGGAGGCTCAGGACCGAACTGAATTATGTATTTCCCCGAAAACCTATTTTCTTACTGTTTGTATTCTCACACTAAAGGGATAAATTAGAAAATTGATAACAATAATTAATTTTCTGCCCTACAAATGCAGGAAGCCAGGGAGGAGGAGAGTGTGGGCTCAGGTAAAAGTTAATTTCTACTGAAATAAAGAGAAACCTACTGGTGAGGAAGCAATAATTTGTATTTTTTCCTCATTATCCAGAGGTTACTAACCAGAGCTTTGACAACTTATCTTTTTCTATTTGTCCTTTATAACATCATTTTATCAACACACAATGCCTGCTGGCTAATCATTCTCTTTTTACTAGAGATGTTTGTTTGTTTTGTTTTTCTGGACAAAATGTAAAATTTCTGTTTTTCCTTTTGAAGTGTAATGATCCAATGCCGTAAGTCTTTAAAGGTATGAGCTCAGACTACAGCTTATAGCATCAAAATGCTCAACTTCTGGATCATTTTAGAAGAAGATATGTTTTAAACCATTTAGGGAGCCCATTATGCTAAGCTACATTTTAAAGATTGCATAATTTGATTAAATTGACATTTAAATGTCAAGTACTTTTCCAGCATTTCCTCTGTCGTGATTGCTCACTGCTGAGACACTGTATGCAATTATGAAGAGTTTTTCTCCCTTCTTTTACAAGTGGTTCTCTCCAACCTCATACATTGACAAGTTCCATAGCTAGGCTGCCTCATCCGTAGAGTCAATTGCAGGGTGCTTATGGTTGACTGGTTACAACACCAGAAATGTTAGTATTTATTTATATAAAACATCTCAGAGAAGGAAGGTTCATTTAAGCAGCTGGTTTATAGATCTGACAGATTATGTGTGTGAACTGTTGCTGTGATATGATTTCTTAGAAATGCTGTGATTGTGCAAACTTGAATTTACATTTCAAATGCCTCTCATGTCTTCTATGGAGTATTGTGAAGATACCTTACACACACACACATACACACACACATGCACACACACTTCCACATGTAAGATAAACTGAAATAGAATCACATAGAAATGCAAATTAACTATGGCAAGCTTGACACTTAAAATTAGAAAGGACTTCAGCCAGCTGATAGTTGGCATGGTAAAGTTGTGATAGGGGCTTTTGCTGACCAGTGATAGAAATGTGAATTGATAATTCAGATAGACTTGGCAATCAGTTCTTTGAAGGCACATCCCTACATGTGTCTGTGAAAGTATTTCCAGAGAGGATTACAAAGGAAGGAAGGTCCACCCTGAATATGAGTGTATTATGCTATGGGTACTTTTTATAAAGGACAAAAAGAGAAAACATGGACAGCAGTACTCATCTGCCTTTGCTTCTTGCCTGAAAACTCAGTGTGACCAGCTGCTTTGCACTCTTACTACAGTGAGACCTACTTTCTTTTTTTCATTTTTTCAATTTATTTTATTTTGTTTTTTTTTTTAAATATTAGTTGCAGTTTATTAACTTTTTATTCCAGCGGTCGACCCCTCCCTCATTCTCTCCCAGTCCCACTCTCCCTCATCTCCTTCCTGCCCCTCTTTAAGTCCACTGATAGCGGAGGTCCTCCTCCCCTTCCATCTGACCCTAGCTTATCAGGTATCTTCAGGACTGGCTGCAATGTCTTCCTCTGTGGCCTTCGATACTGAGTTACCATCGGCTGAGTGAGCTATCCCAGAAGCAGAAAGATGCACACGGTATATACTCACTCATATAGACATATAATATAGGATAAGCCTACTAAAATCTGTACACCTAAAGAAAGTAATCAAGAAGGAGGGCTCTTGCTAAAGTGCTCAATTCCTATCCAGAAAGGCAAAGAGGCTGGACATCAGAAGAAGGAGAAAAGAAGGAACAAGTCAGGAGCCTGACACAAAGGACCTCTGAAAAGCTCTGCCCTGCAGATTATCAGTGTAGATGCTGAAACTTATGGGCAACCTTTGGGCAGAGTGCAGGGAATCTTAGGAAAGAAGTGGGAAACAGTAAGATCTGGAGAGGACAGGAACTCCATAAGGAGAGCAACAGGACCAAAAAATCTGAGCACAGGGGTCTTTCCTGAGACTGCTATTCCAACCAAGGACTATGCATGGAGATAACCTAAGACCCCTGCACAGATGTAGCCCATGGCAGTTCAGTATCCAAGTGGGTTCTATTGTGATAGGAACAGGGACTGTCTCTGACATGAACTGATTTAATTACCTCTTTAATTACCTCCCCCTGAGGGGGATGCAGCATTACCAGGCCACAGAAGAGGACAAGGCAGTCACTCCTGATGAGACCTAATTGACTAGGATCAGAAGGAAGGAAAAGAAGTCTTCCCCTATCAGTGGACTTGGGGAAGGGCATGCATGCAGAAGGTGGAGGAAGGGAGGGATTGGGATGGGAGGAGGGAGGGAACCACAGGGGGGATGCAAAGTGAGTAAAGTGTAATTAATAAAGAAAAATAAAATAAAAAAACAGAGATCTCAAGAGACCTACTCTCATTACTGTGTGACTCCTTTATGGATGGAACCTGTTAAACTGTTGTCTATAATAAACCTTTCTTAGATTAAGTTGCTTCTTATCACTTATCTGGTCATATGAACAAGAAAATACATAGCATTCCCAGTTTACTGATGGACAACATATAAGAAATACAATTTATGACTATTGATGAATCCTCATAGGAAAAGATTTTAAAAGACTAACACAAATATATTCTCATCCCAGTAATTTAGCCATCGCTGGAAACTGGAAATAATCTAATTTTCTAAATTGAATTGCTTCACAGTGGCTTCATAGTTACATTTACAATATGAATTAAAAGTGGGAAGGAGTACAAAAAATGTGCAAGAGCAGGAAAAGTTGTCTGAGGAATTAATATAGGTGATGTTTTTTATACTTTACACCTTGAAGCAAATTTACCATAATAGGCCCTAATTATAATGAGTGTAAGATGAATAGTTCCAGAAATAGTAAACAGTCTTTGAGCTTAAGACCACAGCTTTCCCGATACCTCTGTTCCAGTGCATCACAGGCTACACAAGCTCTTTATGCCCAGCATTGATTACAGGAAGGTGATGTTTATTCTTCCAAAGAAACAGTTGAGGTAAGATTATTCCAGGCAGAAAATAGAAGTCATAAAGGTCAAAGTTAGCAAGTAATTTGTGCAATTTCTTGTTAAAATTTTCTTTTTTCTTTAGTTCTAAGTCCACTAGGGAGGATTCATCTACATGAATCTATCCTTAGGATCTTGTACGGCACTTTGCTATTAATAAATATTGATAAAAATCAATAAAACAAATATGATTATGAGCACTCCTTAATGTAGCTGAGGCTAGATTCATAAATTAATTTTATAAATAATGAAACATATTCTCAGGTGTTATTCCCAGAATTGAAACTAAACTGTGCATATGGTTAATTCCCCAGTTAGAGCATGAGAAAAAAAAATCATACAAGTCCAATGAAACCTCCGGCAAAAGAATACAGATGATGGAGAAGCATTCTTGGTTCCCATGCACTTCTCCTACATAAATTTAAGGCTAAAATAGTTTCTTTTCCTGTTTCTGTGAGAAAATATCTGACAAGAGCAACTTAAAGAGGAAGGAAAGATTTACTTAGGCTCATAGTTTGACAGAACAATCTACCATAGTGGTGAGAAAGGGGTGGTGGCAGGAGCTTTAGGGAGCTGGTCACATTGCTCCTGCCATCTTCCAGGAGAAAAATACCAGTCTTGGGGCTTACCTTCTTCTTATTCAGCCTACGAAACTAGCATGGTCTTCATAACTAGCATGGTTTTCAAATCCCAATTAACCCAATCTAGGAAATCTACTGTTGTGGCCAAAGATTTATTTCCTATGTGACACTACTTACTATTCAGTTGACAGTACTACCACAATTAAGAATAAAAAAAAAACATCTGAATTTATTGTCTTCTTCAAAACATTCCCATGTTTGGTAGGAAAGTGAACTTCATGAAATTTAAAGGTCCTATTATTCCAAAGAGACTGTCCAGATGTAAAAGCTTTCTGAACATAAAGTTCCAAGTCACAGTGTATCCATAAGTATGTATGTAACAATAATAATAATAAAAAAGAAGCCATCAATTTCAGAGAAAGCAAGGAGCGAGATAAGAGGGGTTGAAAGGAAGAAAGTGAAGGTGATAAGTAAGTAGGTAAGTGATGTAATTTAACTCCTCAGAATACTCTTGGCTATAAAATATACTGCTCTGACATAGTTTTATAGTTTATTGCCCAGAACCACAAGGTTTTGTTTTGTTTTCATGAGGTGGCAGGTGAATGTACTTTGCAATACACCAACATTTAGCTACAGTGTACTATTGCTAAAGAATTTCAGGATGAAGGGGCTTGAGTGAAAGAATAATTGCCAGGTCTTTTTACATCAGTGTGATCAAAGGCAATTTGAAGGATGTTAGTTGTTGGGAAAAGCAAAAGCACAGTCTAGAAGATGTAACTACCCACAGTGTAATATCAGCAGGATTGTTTGCACATGATCCAGGCAAGGAGAGCTCTTCACCTAAGGGGCATACATTGTCACAAAGAGCCCAAAAGCCCATTGGAATCACTTGTGAAGTACAAACTGAACATCACCTGTGTGTCCTTACTCAGAAACTTCAAGAAGAAAAGATTCATGGGTGATGAAGACACCACTACTGTGCAAAGCACACCAATCATTTATGCTTTTGCAAAAATAAAGTCTTTATGACTTCCAGACTCCTGTGATATGTCTTGAGGACCATGAATTAGTGCTCTGTACACACATTTTGTCAGCTCACTTTACTCCAGTAATCTCTTTCCAACGCTCACCAGATTTTTTTTTGATGTATTAATAATTATTTTATTGTCATAAAAGATATAATTCATAAACACATGAACATTTAAAATCTTTATATAGTAGCTTGTTAGCAAAAAATACAAGTAGGTGCTGTTAGAAATAAAAATTATATGAGTATGAGAGAGTTTGTATAAAAACAGGAAAATCTCTGAATTGGGATAAAGGTGGAAAACATTGTTGGTGTTCTCACTTATGGTGTCACCTTATTCTGTTTATTTTCCTTTGTTACACTTAGTTTTTGACTTGCCTTGTTTCTAGACTGATAAACCCATTATGATCATGGAGTACTGGACTGGCTGGTATGACACATGGGGGAGTATGCACCATGCTAAAACTGCAAAGGGTAAGTGAATCGTAGTTTTTAACTCCGAGTCAGGAAGGCCTTATGCCAAGGATCATTCACACAGTGCTGTTTATTGACACGTCTGTGCAGACAGAAATATCCATCCAATCTTTGCTAATTGCAAGCACTGCCATTCTTTGAAGATGACCTTCTGAGCACAAATTGTTAGATACTCACCAGATTTAAAAAGAAACACATGCAGAGAAGGACTACTGGAACTGGGGAGATGGCTGAGTGTTTAAGAGCATGTGACATGCTCAAAGAGCAAAGGACTTTGCTTCACAGTAACTGTATAGTGGCTCACAACAGCCTGTAACTCCAGTTTTAGGAGACTGGATGTCTTCGCCTACCTTTTGTGGCCACCAGTACTCAGGTAAACATAGATCATATCAATACATGTAATTAAAAATAAATAATTTTTAATGGATCTCTGGTTTGAAAGGTATGTCTCCCAAAGTCCAAGAGTTTTAATGACAAGGCAAAATGGCTTGTGGAAGGACTATGCATTTACATAATCCCTCTGATTGTACCCAATTTCAGTCAGTTTTTCTATTCAACAAACACAATCAGTGATAAGAAAAATGAAGACACCCATTCAGTTATGCTTGCATAACTGGGTGAAAGCTAGAACTTTGTAGCATTTGCTGAATCCACAATTTATTTACTGAGTATAACAACAGTAGCAACACTTGAAGAAGTTCATTGCATCTGTTCTAGAAATCAACACCATACAGTGAAGCTGTAGTTACTCAGCTTCTTCTCAAGTTTAACAAAGAAGTCTATGTTTTTAAGGAAGACGGTATTTAACATGTCTTTCTTCTAAAAAGTCTTGGATGTAAGCTCAAAGCTTAATCATGCCTAAACCCTCACCTGTGTCCTTTGGCTTGTTCCAAACTCATAAGTAGGCACTACATTGAAATATACAAGAATTCTGCTCAAGGTTCTTTAGCAAGCATGCTTCTTGTGCACTTCAGTAGCTCAAAGTAAGCTGCCAAATGAGCAACAGAAGCAAAAGGTGTGTGTGTGTGTGTGTGTGTGTGTGTGTGTGTGTTCTTCCATGTGAACCATGGAAGTAATAGTGAGTCCAAGCATCTGGACAGAACCTTCTAATGCATTAATTAATGAGGTCAAAATAAAATCCATTACCTGTACAGGCAAACCGAGAAACCCATGCACATCGCATACTTGTTTTACCTACACCTACAGTGGGTTTGTGGGAGAGTTTTTGCAATTTATTTTGTGTTGTTGTTATGGGCAGATATAGTTTGTGTTAATGTGCAAGACCTTTGAAAGCATCCCCATCTCTCTCAAACACCTATCTGCCAACCCTCCACTTATCCCTCTGAATGACATGCTAGTGCTTTATGAAAACATCACAATGGACATGGGAAAGAAATATCATTGTAGTATTGTTTGCACACATGAATCAGACGTAAATCATCTGTGATGTATCACTTTCCCTTGAAAGAGCTACATTGGTGAACATTTAGCAATTTTCACTTGATTTACCCTCAGTTAGTATGACAGATATATTTTATAGACTTTTGTTGTGACACAGAACATTGTGTACTCTTGTTACAGTGATTTTAGAATGCATATACTGTAAGACAAACATTCATTACATCTGTATACCAGGTTTATGTTTGAAGTAAGTCACAGTATTATGAGTTGGTTTAGATACAATGATCCCTTTTCCCAAGAGAACAAAACGTGCTGTTGAAAGTTTTAGTGTGTTTGACTTTTTATATTTCCTCTTATTATAGACTTTGAAACACAGATTACAAGTAAGTAAGATATACTGAAGTTGGGGTTTGTAGTTCTCTATCTCAGGGTGATCATTCTCTCTTCCAATAATAGAAACTAATTTATAACAATGTCTTTTTGGGAAGTCAGAAACATTGATCACTGGGTTCATTAACAAACGTCACAGGAAAAATCTTGTTTTAAGAGTGTAAAGAAGACTTAGCTATATTCTCACTTCTCTACAAATCATCATTAACTTTAAAAAAATAAAACAAAACAACAACAACAAAACAGGTAACAGCAGAGGCCCCAATCCTCTGACATTTTTCTTTGTATTTTTCTGCAAATGTATTTTATTTATAACTTCATAGGAAGTGAATACTATAATCATTATGAACGGAAAAATAAAAATTTAAAGGTGACTTAAGGTTATGCACATATTACCATGAACACTTCAAAAATTGTAACCCCGAAGTCTCTAGAGGCTCATTCATGAGGCTGAAGGCTGAAGTTCATTTTAACTTTATTCTTAAGATGAGAAGAAAAACACTCATATGATGATACTTCAAGTTTATAAATAAATTGTCATGCAGCAGGTACATTTTCTGAGAAAAGAAACATGTTTGTTATATCAAACAATAAAGGTTGAATAGAGTAGAGGAAGACAATTTTGTAATCGATTTTTGTAATGTATTAGAGAGAGTGCTACTGAGTGATTAACAGTGAGAATGTCTGATTTTTTCTCTCTTGAAAGCTAGACACGAAGACATTAAAAAGTAATATAGTCTCTCAGAATGTCTTACAGTACATCTGAGTGTTAAGTTTCTAATGCAACCTTTGGACTCTGATACTTGCAGATACCTCACTAATTTATGAAGGATGGCTGTAGAAAGTGGTACTGGCGATGAACACAAGGAATCCTTCTCCAGTGACTTCCTTGGAGTGTACTGATTTCCCGACAGGGTTGCATAGGGCTTTTATGCCATGATGCACTTCCCCAGGCCCTTAGAAAGTGTCTTCACATTAGACATGGGGTGTTAGCTGCAGCAGCATCATGGACATTTTAGGCCTTGGAGATTATGATAAATTTCAGTTCAAGAAAATAAATGCTCTGTTTTGTCTTAACTGCTAAGTTATACTTAAAAATCACTAAAATCAAAGAAGTTGAAAATCTAGTTATTATTTGAAATGTTTATACTACTAAAAGACTATAAATAAACTACTTTCTTTGACCACATATATAGGAATTTTTCATTCTGTTTTTCTTCTCCTTGCCTGTCTCAAAATTTATATTTAATCCAAGTGTTCCACACAATAGATCTTTGTTCTGCCAGTGTGGG
>REGO01000646.1:0-10199 GCA_010120015.1 Rhombomys opimus
AAAAAGAAGAAGAAAGAGAAAACAGGAAATAGGACAGGAGCTTACCACAGAGGGCCTCTGAAAGACTCTACTCAGCAGTGTATCAAGGCAGATACTGAGACTCATAACCAAACATTGGGCAGAGTACAGGGAATCTTATGAAAGAAGGGGGAGATAGTAAGACCTGAAAAGGATAGGAGCTCCAAAAGGAGAGGAAAAGAAACAAAAAATCTTGATATAACCTAGAACCCCTGCTCAGATGTAGCCCATGGCAGATAAATATCCAAAGGAGTTCCCTAGTAAGAGGAACAGGGAATGTCTCTGACATGAACTCAGTGGCTGGATCTTTGATCACCTCCCCCTGAGAGGAGAGCCGCTTTGCCAAGCCACAGAGGACAATGCAGCCAGTCCTGACGAGACCTGATAAGCCAGGGTCAGATGGAAGGGGAGGAGAACCTCCCCTATCAGTGGACTTACAGAAGGGGCATGGGAGGAGATGGGGGAAGGATGGTGGGATTGGGAGGGAATGGGGGAAAGGCTACCGCTGGGATACAAAGTGAGTAAACTGTAATTAATATAAACAAAAATTTAATGAAAAAGTACAGTATATATTGTTACTACAAAAGACACTAGATTGTTCATAATAAAAAGTAGCCTGCTTTGGTTTCACTGAAGACAGACATAGTATACATACTTTTAAAACCAAATGGAATGCCCTTATCCTAAAAAGGTAATGACTATTATGATTTGAATATAGAATGTTCTCTAATGGCTCCATATATGGCAATGAAAATGAGGGTCTACCTGGTAAAGATAGATAAGTAAGGGTAGATTACTTTTATCCTATCCCCATTCTGTAGCTTTCGATGCCTGTTTCTAGCCTGCCATATGGATTATAAAGTATCGTGCATTCCCTGAACACCCTATATGGTTCCAGCAAAGTAATGTGGTAACAAGCGGAGAACAAGAAATGGTGCTTGACCAGAGTCACTCTGAAATTTCCATTTATAGTAATGCTGACAAATGAAACCGAACTCGTAATTTGACTGAGGTTTAAAAGGTAAAAATTACTTGGATTGTTGGTGTTTAATTTCTTCAGTTTTTTGTATATTCTGGATATTAACCCCCTGTCAGATGTAAGGTTGGTGAAGATCTTTTCCTGGTATGTAGGCTTTCATTTTATTCTGATGACAGTGCTCTTTGATTTACAAAATTTTTCAGTTTCATGAGATCCCCTTTATTAACTGTTGATCTTAGAGCCTGTGCTGCTGGTATTCTGTTCAGGAAGTTGTATCCTGTCCCAATGAGGTCAAGGTTTTTCCCCACTTTTTCTTCTAATAAATTTAGTTTGTCTGGTATTATGTTCAAGTCTTTGATCCACTTAGATTTTAACTTTGTGGAGGGTGATTAAAAATGGGGTACAGAGCTAAACAGAGAATTCTCAATAGAGGAATATCAAATGGCAGAAGAACACATAAAGACATGGTCAACATCCTCAATCATTCGGGAAATGAAAATAAAAATGACCCTGAGATTTCACCTCACACAATCAGAACGGCTAAGATAAAAAACTCAAGGGATGGTGCATGGTGAAGAGGATGTGGAGAAACCCTCCTCCTTTGCTGGTAGGAATGTAACCTTGTTAAACCACTTTGGAAATCAATCTGACCCTTCCTCAGAAAATTAGGAATAGTGCTACCTAAAGATCCAGCTATACTACTCCTAGGCATATACCCAAGACATGCCTCACCAGTCAATAAGGACATTTGCTCAACATGTTCACAGCAGCTCTATCCGTAATAGCCAGAATCTGGAAACAACCTAGATGTCTGTCAACAGAGGAATGGATATAGAAAATGTGGTATATTGACACAATGGAGTACTACTCAGCAATTAAAAACAAGGAAATCATGAAATTTGCAAGCAAATGGATGGAACTAGAAAAGATCATCCTGACTAAGGTAACCTAGAAGCAGAAAGACTTGTAAATGGATATTAGCCATAAAATATAGGATAAAAATACTAAAATATATACCCTTAAAGAAGTTAAACAACAAGGTGGACTTTAGGGAAGACTCTTAATCCTCATTCAGAATAGCAAACAAGACAGACATTGGAAGTAGGAGAAGACAAGGAATAGGACAGGAACCTTCCACAGAGGACCTCTGAAAGACTCTACCCACCAGGGTATTGCAGGAGATACTGAGTCTCATAACCAAATTTGGACAGAGTGCAGGAATCCTTATGGAAGAAGAGGGAGATAGAAAGACCTGGAGATGAGAGGAAAACCACAAGGAGAACAACAGAGCCAAAATACCTGGGCCAGTAGGGCCTGCAGAGACCAATACTCCAAATGAGTACCATGCATGGAGAGGACCTAGAACCCCTCTTCTAAGAAAGCTTATTGGCTGTTCAGTTTCCAAGAGGTTTCCCTAGTAAGGGGTATGTGGGCTGTCTTTGACATGAACTCAGTGGCTGGCCCATTACTCACCTCTTCCTGGGGGGGAGGGTGGGTGCAACCTTGCTAGGCCACAGAGGAAAATGATGAAGCAGCCTGATGAGACCTGATAAGCTAGGGTCAGATAGAAGGGAAGGAGGTCCTCCCCTATCAGGGGACTAGGGAAAGGGTATAATGGGAGAAGAGGGAGGGTGGATGAGACTGGGAGGAGACAAGGGAGCTGCTACAATGGGGATACAAAGTGAATAAATTATAATAAATAAATATATAAATAAAATTAAATTTTAAAAATAGAAGGAAAATAGGGTAAAAATTAAAGTGTATTTTTAGGAGCATGGCACTGGAACCAGGGAATTAAAGACAGCTTTTAGGTTTTTATTTTGAGACAGTAGACTAGTTTCCACATGTCAATCAGTGAAAGTACACCCATGAGGAGTAGAAAACACAGAATTCTATCTCTCTGGGCTTGGCATAGTTGCCATATGACATCCTAGAATGAAACTTATGATTCACAATGAAGTAAAATGTCAACTGTCTGCAAACAGCAGATGAAGCCATGCAAGCTAATGAGGAGAAAGTGTGACAGCTAAGGTGTGACTTACAAAGAGCCAGATTCATGATCTGATTCCAATTCTTTTTTTTTTATTTAACTTTTATTAAATACACTTTATTCCTTTTGTATCCCCCCATAAGTCCCTCCCTCCTCCCCTCCCGATCCCACCCTTCTCCCCTTTCTGCATGCATGCCTCTCCCCAAGTCCACTGATAGGGGAGGTCCTCCTCTCCTTCTTTCTGATCTTTTTTTTTTTTTTCCTTAAAGATGGAGCTCGTTTCCGCCTTCCACCTTCCCGATGGTGAGTGCTCTCTGTCACAAACAACTCCATATTTGGCTAAGGCTGAGGATCTGGCTTGCTTCCGTGTATGTGGACCTATCTGCATTGCCCACGAGGCACGCTGGGGTTGGCTACCCAAAGGCTATTTTAAGCTGTGGACTGGCTTTCCCCAGGGTCAGAAGATGATTCCAATTCTTAATTACAATTTTACCTGGAGAGATTAATGCTTTTAATCTCCCTCTTTTAACATCTAATCTGCAAATGCTAATTCTGGACAATATGTTAAACCATTCATAAAATTTGAATACTGAAAAGATGTAAGTTATTGGATCAATAAATCAATTACCAGAGCTAGATTCATTCTTGCAAAGAAATAAGAAAAAGACAGAGTCACAAAGCAAATTATACCAACAGTGTCCACTTTAGTCATTGACAGTAACAATTTAAAGCTATTTTAAAAAAGAAACAACCTGACAAAAATAGAGAAAATTCAAGAGCTTTCTCCTAGCTAATTTTATGTCAAATTGACACAACTTAGAGTCATTATGAAAGAAGGAACTTCAATTGGAAAAATTTCCCCAGGAGATTGGCCAGTGAACCAGGATATAGTGCTTTTTTTTTTTTTCTTTTGACTGATGATTGATTTGGGAGGATCCACCTCTTGTGGGCAGGCTAAGCAAGACACTTAGGAGCAAGCCAATAAACAGCACTCCTGCATTGCTTCTGGGTTAGTTCTTGCCTACAGGTTCTTTTCCTGATTAAGGTCCTGCTCAAATTCCCCTCAGTGATGAACTATGGGTGAAAATATAAGCTAAAACAAACTCTTTCCTTCCCAAATTTCTGTTGGTATGGTGTTTAATCACAGTAACAAAATCCCTAACAAACATGGACTCCTAAAGAATCTAGCAATGATTGAGTAGTGAAGTTGAAATTTCAAATACTAGAAAAATGGGTGGGACTAGTAGGAGATGAGGGCGGAAGCTACTTCGGGGATACAAAGTGAAGGAATTTTAATGAATGAATAAATTAATTTAGAAAATAAAAAATTTAAAGAAGTGCACTGGAAATAACAGAATTAGAAACCAACATTCTGTAATCATACTCAGTGTATAAATTAGACAAGATAAACTCTCTTGTACTACTTTGTACAAGAGAAAATAGCAAACATACTTGTTTTCTCATAGAAGAACAAAACACCACAGAACAAGTAAATATTATTTGGTTGTGTGTCAAAATAATAAAGCATGGTATTAAGATATGATGATAATCAATGCTCCTCTAACTAACCATAATACATTCTTTGATTCTCTAATATAGGCATGTAAAATAGGTTCTTAATTTTGTCATATATATATATATATATATATATACATATATATATGTATATAGTATTTGAAATAAACAGGTGTATATATCCCAGTATATGTCATAAAACACAAATGATACCCAAAGAGAGATTAGTAGAATCCAAATGAGTTGAATAGGAGCACTTTGTATCTTGAGCAATGAGCAATGAGACAGGCAATTCAAGCTGATTTTTCTGAAGACCTAATGTCCTTTGAGGCAACTGCAACATGGTTACTACGTGGCACGTCTCTGAAAGGCCAGTGTTTCCCCCACAAGGCTACCATAGAAGGGGTAATGAATTACAGACTCTTTCCTTGATGTTCTAGCCTCATCAAGAAAGAACCTTGGACTAAACGATTTTGTGTTTACAAAAATGAAGTTTAATTTCAAAAACAAAAAAAAAATGAGAATTTACCTGATATTAACATATAAGTAAGATTATATATGAAAAGAAAATATTTAATCAAATTAAAAATACTATATATATAATTTACTATATGATGTGTATTTTGATTATATATTTCTGATAATATGCTTGTGATTGCAATTTGTTCATAATATTTTCTTAAATTTTATATATTCTGGAAAAATATTTTTCAAGCACATAGACCCATAAAACAAGCAGGAGTAGCTTTCCTAATATCTAATAAAATACACTTTCAACCCAAATTAATCATTAAAACAAGGAAATCATAGAATTTGTAGGCAAATGGATGAAACTAGAAAAGATCATCCTAATTAAGGTAGCAGAGAGACACGCATGGTATATAGTCACTTATAAGTAGATATAAGCCATATTTTATAAGACAAACATACTAAAATCCACAGATCCAAAGAACCTAAACAACAAGAGGACCCTAAGAAGCTTAGTTCCAATTCAGAAGGGTAAACAGCATAGACACTGGAAGCAGTAGAAGAGACAAACAGGATGGAGTCTAACACAGATGTCTTCTAAAAGACCCTACCCAGCAAGGAATTGAAGCAGAAGCAGAGAATCACAGCCAAACCGTGGAAAGAGCACAAGGAATCTTATAAAAGAAGGGGGTATTAAAGGACCCAGAGGGGACAAGAGCCACACAAGGAGAACAAAAAAAAAAAAAAAAAGCAGGGCCCAGGAGGACTTCAAAGACTGATGAATCAACCAAAGACCATATATATAGGGAGAACCTACACAGCTTGCTCAGATGTCGCCCATAGACAGCTGGTCTCCGTATAGATTACCTAGTAGAAGGAAAAGAGACAGTCTCTGACATAATTAGGTTGACCGCTCCTTGGTCATGTCTCCCTGGTGGGGAGACCTAGCCAGCCCACAGAGGAAGAGGATCCAGGCAGTCTTAATGGAACCTGATAGGCTAGAGTCTGACAGTAGGAAAGGAGGACCTCCCCTGTCTGTGGACTAGGGAAGCGAGATAGGGAAAGAAGAGGGAGGGAAGGCAGGACATGAAGAAGATGAGGGAGGGGGCTATAAAGTGAATTAATTATAAATAATAATAGTAATAATAATAGAAAAAAGAAAATATATGATAATTAAAAAGTCCTTAAATCTTACTGAATTTGGTAGTTTAAATATATCTTTTGATGTTTGGTACTCATTTGATTATGATTTTTAAAAATCAGTTTTTTTTTCAAAGGAGTGGTCTATACATATCAATGGACTTAGAGAGAGGTAGGGAGTTGCTGAGGGAGGATGAAATTGGGAGGGAATTTAAAAGGGTGTTACAGCTGGGATACAAAGTGAATAAACTGTGATTAATATAAAAATAAAAATTAAAAAATGGAAATAAAATAAAATACATAAAAAAGAATCATATATAGTTTTACTAATGCTAAATTATTATGGACAAATATTACAAATTATATTAACTATCAGAGAAAGGTGTGTTGTCAATAATTAGAATTATGAACCTTAATGGAGGTTAAGTAATTTTTCTGAATGATTTTATATCTTTTAGTCTAATAACAGTTTTATTTAATAAACAATATTCTCATGAAAAAAAAGAGACAGAATCCAGCATTTCTATCTTGAATTTTAGTAAAAATACTTAGAAAAATGTTTCTGTTTTATGGGAGAGTGTTTTGTTGTTGTATATTTTTCTTTGTGTATTTTTCTTTCCCTTTTCCTCTATTTCTCTCCCTGTCCCCCAAAGGAGGTAAGATGCTCAATACCCACTCAAAAAGGCAAAGAGGATGGACAACAGAGAGAGGGAGAAAGCAGGAAACAAGACAGGAGCCTACCACAGAGGGCCTACCACAAAGGCTCTACCCTGCACAGTACCGAGGCAGATTTTTAGACTCATAGTCAAACTTTGGGTAGAGTGCAGGGAATCTTATGAAAGAAGTGGGAGACAGTAAGACCTGGAGAGGACAGGAGCTCCACAAGGACAGCAAGAGATCCAAAAAGTCTGGGCACAGGGGTCTTTTCTGAAACTGATACTCCAGGCAAGGATCACTCATGGAGATGGCCTGAAACCCTACACAGAGGTAGGCTATGGTTGTTCAATATCCAGGTGGGTTTCATAGTAATGGGGACAGGGACTGTCTCTGACAGGAACTGATTGGCCTGTTCTTTGATCACCTCCCCCTGAAGGGGGAGCAGCCTTGCTAGGCCACAGAAGAAGACAATGCAGCCACTCCTGATGAGAATTGATAGACCAGAATCAGAGGGAAAGGGAGGAGGACCTCCCTTATCAGTGCACTGGGAGAGGGACAAAGGTGAGGAAGAGGGATGGTGGGAGCGGAAGGTGAGGTGGGAGGGAGGCACAGGGGGGATACAAAGTGAATAAACTGTAATTAATAAAAATTTAAAAAACATTATTAAAATACATTATTTTATGAAAAAAGAAAATGTTTAGTGAAATCAGAAACAAATTTGAGATGAGAGGTAGGAGAATGAAGTTACACTGGAGGTTAACTGAAGGTTAAAAGATTACTAATAGGTTGGTGATAGCATGATGAAAAACAGTAGTAGGGAATAAAGGTTGTGTGTGGGAGACATGGAATAATAGCTTTTATAATAATAGGATAATTTCTACAGCAATTTTGAACCTATGCATATGAATGTCAGGTATAAAAATTACCACACAATATGGTTATAAAAGGATACTGTGCACTGAAGGGCGTATAGTAATAATGATTATTTTTAAGACTGTGAACTTAAAATAATAAAGCCTCACTAAAAATACACTTGTACTAAAATAGAAAGGCCCAAATGGAAAAAAAAGAATCAAATATTTCCATAAATAAACATATTCTTCTGTTTTATATGATTTTCAGATTCAAATCAGAATAAATATTATTGAAGTTTGTTTGTTTGTTGCTGTAACCTTATCCATGACAAGCAGCACCTTCAGGGAAGACGGGGATAAAAAGCCCAATAGTTTAAGAGGTAACAATCTATCACTACAGGTGAGATAGGCCAGCCTAAATGACCATCACTTTATGAATGGATGATGGGAATATGGTACCTCTAAACAAAGAAATATTGGTCATCTGAAAAGAAAACGGAAATTATGAAATTTACATGTAAATACTTAGAGGAATGGCCCTTTTAAATGAGGCAACACAGACAAAAGAAAACAAACACATTATGCTCTCTCTCATATGTAGACACTAATTTTAAATCTTTAGATATGTATCTGTTTAAACTGGAGTAACCAGAGAAGGCAGGAAACTAGTCTAAAATCATAAGTTGGATTTCAAGGAAAGGAAGACAGACACAGGGTGTATGAAAGGGAAAGAAGTTTAATAGGGTAAGAGTGGCAGATCAGAACAGGGAGTATGGGGCTGGAGAACTAACTTTGAAGAGCTTTCTTGTTTTCTGGTTTCTTCTTTTATTAAAAGTAGATTCTCAGTGGGAGAAAATGGCGGCGCCAGGAGAATACTGCATCTGAGGAGCAGGACAACATTTTCCGTACAGTGACCAAGAGACTGAACTCTGGGCCCTAAAACAACAGCGATCGTGTTTCCCAGGGGAGAGGAAACCCCCACGGCATGGGAATCAGTCTGGTCCACTCTCAGGTCACCCATCCAGAACCCAGAAGAGATCCTGGGACATGCAGGCACTAGGTTGCCAGACCAGAGCTACACTCCTGCATGTCCTGATTACCTTCCCAGGCTGATCAGTGGGCACAAAAAACACCAGAGTGGGAGTCCCTGTCAGGAGAAAAATCCACGGTGAAGGAAGGAAATGGTACTGACTTGGGTCACCCAGTCTTTCCCTGGAAAAAGTCTCACAGACCAGCAGGTAAGAGCCACCATCACTGAAACTGGGCTCCAGCCACAGGCACAGACAGTTGCTACACACCAGCTCTCTGGCACAGACATAGCTGTGTGCCCCAGGACAACAGAGACTGGGAGTCACTGTCCAGAGAAATCCTCAGAGGGAACGAAGCAAAGGGGACGGACTTAGGCCACCCAGTATATCCCTGGAATAGGTCCTGCAGACCGGCCCAACCCAGGGACCTGCTGTGCACCAGATAGCCTGCTGTTACCAGGACAGCCTTATCCACCTGCCACAGATTACCACTTGGATACTGGGGCATAGAGAACCAACCTCAGACCTGCAAAAGCCCAGAATCCCCAAGATCGACCCCCAGATACTGCTCCAAGGGGCAACCAGTTATCCCTTAACAAAACGGACCAAACCACAGGACACACAGGTTACAGCAGCAGATCACTAAATTTACAGCAAGAAACCCAGAATCAGGGCAGCTGTCTTCAGGACTTCTCATGGTGAGAAGAGAACCCCCTCACCTAACAAGAACCACAGTTACCACTCAGGTCTCTATGCCTGAGGTGAGCAGCAGCAACTCCTGAAAAACACCAGCCATCCAGTAACTATACCCAAAAAGCTGAGAAAGCTTCCTTCAGGAAAAACCATCTTTCTGCCAAGTGGATTCTCTCCACCACAGGATTCCAGGAACCACCTGAAACTAACCCCAAACACCTAAGATAGCCCAATGGGTAGAGACCAGCATAAAAGCTCAACCAACAAAAGACAGAGCAAAATGGCATCTCCAGAACTCAGTTATCCAGGGGCAAGTAGCCCTGGACAACCCAGCATAATTGAAATCCAAGAAGATGACCTAACCTCTATGCTCATGAAGACGATAACAGAGGAAACAAATAACATACATAAAGACCTATAAGAAGATAAACTCAAACAGATTATGCCCATCCTTAAAGAATTAGAGGAAGATGAAAACAAACAGATTATGGCCATCTGTAAAGAAATACAAGAAGTTGGAGCCAAACAGTTTGTGGCCTTTAGAGAGGAAATGCTTAAATACTGAATGAAATAAAAGAAACAGACAAACAAACAGCTGAAGGAATTGATGGAAAAGCAGTAAAATACAGTCAGACAGGTGAAGGAAATCAACAAAACGGCTCAAGATCTGAAGATAGAATTGGAAAAATTAAAGAAAACACGAATGGAGAAAATTGTGGAGAGAAAGAACTTAGGGAAGAAAATAGGAACTACAGAGGTAAGCATAACCAACAGACTACAAGAGATGGAAGAAAGAATCTCAGGGGTGGAAGATACAATGGAAGAAATCGATGTATCTGTCAAAGAAAATGTTAAAT
>REGO01000646.1:10259-47498 GCA_010120015.1 Rhombomys opimus
AAGAAGATTCCCTCCTCTAAGGCCCAGAAAATGTTTTCAACAATATCATGGAAGAAAATTTTCCCAACTTAAAGGAGAGGCCAATAAGAATAAAAGAGGCCTACAGAACACCCAATAAATTAGACCAGAAAAGAAAATCCTCCCGCCACATAATAATCAAAACAGTAAGTGTACAGAACAAAGAAAAAATACTAAAAGCTGCAAAGGAAAAAGGCCAAGTAACATATAATGGCAAACCCATTAGAATCATGCCTGACTTTTCAACAGAGACTATGAAAGCCAGAAGGGCCTGGACGGATATCATGCAGACCCTAAGAGAACACAGATGTCAGCCCAGACTACTATACCCCGCAAAACTCTCAGTTCTCATAGATGGAGAAAACAGATATTCAATGACAAAAACAAATTTCAACAATACCTAAACACAAATCCAGCGTTACCGAAGACACTAGAAGGGAAAATACAACCCAAGAAAACTAGCTACTTTCAAGAAAACACAGGAAATAATTAACCTCACTACAATAAAACAAAAAGCAACCAAACACACAACCTTATGACCACAGCCAACATCAAATTCAAAGGGTAAAACAGCCACTGGTCATTAGTCTCTCTCAACATCAATGGACTCAATTATCCAATAAAAAGACACAGACTAAAAGAATGGATGCTTAAACAAAACTCAGCAATCTGTTGCATACAAGAAACACACCTAAGTCAGAAAGATAGACATTACCTGAAGGTAAAGGATTAGAAGACAGCTTTCCAAGCAAATGGATGCAAGAAGCAAGCATAAGTAGCCATTCTAATATCTGATAAAAATAGACTTTCAACCAAAATTAATCAAAAGAGATGGGGAAGGACACTTCATAGTCATCAAGGGAAAATTCCACCAGGAAGACATCATAATCCTGAACATCTATGCCTCAAATACAAGGGCACCCACATTTGTAAAAGAAACATTGATAAAACTTAAACCACACATAGATCCCCACACATTAATAGTGGGATACTCCAACACCCCACTCTCAACAAAGGACCAGTCAACAAAACAGAAATTAAACAAAGAAACAATATCTCTAACAGAGGTCATGAATCAAATGGAACTAACAGACATTTACAGAACCTTACACCCAAACACAAAAGAATTTACCTTCTTCTCAGCACCTCATGGAACCTCCAAAATAGACAATATAGTGGGTCACAAAGCAAGACTCTACAGATACAAGAAGACTGAAATAATCCCTTGTATCTTGTCTGATCACCATGGAATAAAGTTGAACCTCAACAACAACAGAAATAGCAAAAAGCCTACACTCACATGGAGATTGAACAACTTGCTACTACATGACAGCTGGGTCAGGGAAGAAATAAAGAAAGAAATTAAAGACTTCCTAGAATTCAATGAAAATGAAGGCACAACACACCCAAACTTGTGGGATACAATGAAAGCAGTGCTAAGAGGAAAGTTCATAGCACTAAGTGCCTTCAAGAAGAAATTCGAGGCAGATCATTCAAGCAACTTAATGGCTCACTTAAAAACCCTAGAAAAAGAAGAAGCAGACACACCAAAAAGAAGTAGACAGCTGAAATCAATCAAATAGAAACAAATAAAACAATTCAAAGAATCAATGAAACCAAGAGCTGGTTCTTTGAGAAAATCAACAAGATAGACAAACCCTTAGCCAAGCTAACTAAAAGGCAGAGAGACACCATCCAAATCAACAAAATCAGAAATGAAAAGGGGGACAAATTGAGGAAATACAAACAGAAGCAGAAAGGCACACATGGTATATACTCACTCATATAGACATATAACATAGGCTAAACCTACTAAAGTCTGTACATCTAAAAAAACTAATCAAGAGAGAGGACCCTGACTAAAAAGCTCAATTCCAATCCCGAAATGCAAAGAGGATGGACATCAGAAGAAGAAGAAAAGAGGAAACAACATAGAAACCTGCCACAGAGGGCCTCTGAAAGGCTATGCCCTGCAGACTATCAAAGCAGACACTAAGACTTATGGCCAACTGTTGGGCAGAGTGCATGGAATCTTATGTAAGAAGTGGAAAATAGTAAGAGCTGGAGAGAACAGGAACCCCACAAGGAGAGCAACAGAACCAGAAAATTTAAACACAGGGGTCTTCCCAGAGACTCATACTCCAACCAAGTACTATGCATGGAGATAACCTAGAACCCCTGCACCGATATAGTCTATGGCAGTTTAGTGTCCAAGTGGGTTACATAGTAATGGGAGGAGGGACTGCCTCTGACATATTCTGATTAGCCCACTCTTTGATCACCTCCCCCTGAGGGGAGAGCAGCCTTACCAGGGCACAGAAGATGACATTGCAACCACTCCTGATATGATCTGATAGACTAAATCAGAAGGAAGAAGAGGAGGACCTCTCCTATCAGTGGACATGAGGAGGGGCATGAGTGAAGAAAGGTGTGGGAGGGTGGGAGGGTGGGACAGTAAGGGGAGGATGGATGGTCTTATTGGGGTATACGAAGTGAATAATGTGTAATTAATAAAATTAATTTAAATTAAAAAAATGTAGATTTTCAAATAATATATCAGTATATTTTCCTCTCCCTCTATTCTTCCCAGTTCTTCCTCACCTCCCTGTCCCTCTAGATCCCTTCTTCTCAACCACCAATCATAACATAATAAAATATGATAAGATAACTCAAAGCTATCATATCAAATTTGAACATTGCAACCCAACAGGAGGATAAGAGTCTCAATAGCAGGCACAAGTATCAGAGACCTGCTAGACTCACTGTCAAGAGTCCCATAAATGTGCTAAGCTAATGTCTACAATATCTATGCAGAGGAACTGATGCAGGCCCATGTAGGCCCTTTGATGACTGCATCAGTCTCTATAAGCTCATATGTGCCTTGGTTAGTTGACTTGAAGGGCCTTGTTCTCCTAGTGTCCTCCATTCCCTAAATGCTATGTGGAAACTTATTATTGAAAAAGCTTTCTAAATTATATAGATGTACATAGAAAAAAAGAGGTTTAAATTGAGTCACCCCATAATGGGAGACAATAACTGCTACATACAACATGAGGTATTAAAAAAAAAAGCAGTGCTGGGTTACCACTTTTCAAGTTATTTGTCTAGAGAATCTCATAGACCTTTCCCAAACATTACAGACTATTGGCATTACTGTTAGCTTCCAAACAGCAATATTCTACTGCTGAAGACACCATACACCTAAGTCATATGACATGATAAATTAACATTGTGCAAATATGTTATCATCACACCTACTGTGCATTCAGCATAGGAAAAAGTTGTGTACACATTACTGGATAAAAAAGTCATCAGTGAATTTATCCAGTTATGCACCCTAAGATCTACAATAATAACTGGCCTGGAAGGATAAGTTCACAGAGGCAATAGTGGCATGAATGTTATAGGATTATGCAACCATTTCATGGTTGGATTAAAAAGCTCCTGCTGCACAAAATGAAGCCCATACTTGGTGTTGTTCACTGGCTGAAAAGCCATGATGGGCTAGGTTACAGACATTAGGAGATAATGTAGTACTATTTTTCTGTGAAGTAAACATACTAATAAACTGCTCCCAAAATGTTCTTATTATCATAGGCACAGATGAGTACAGTCCACACTAGAAAAGTTGCTCTCTGTGGTAAATATTAATACAGAGACACACAGCTAGAGGTGGGTGCAGAAAATAAGAGACTTTGTGATGTTCTGTTGCAAATGGTATATCTACATTATCCTCCCAAGGCACAGGGATCAGTCATAGAAGTATAAGTTTGGGAAGATTAAAAGAGCTAGAGTATTAAAGGGACATGAGAGCATAGTTACACACAGGAAATAACAGCTGCTATGGCTGCATGCACAAGCCTTGGGCAAGATTAAGCCAGATAAAAATCTCAACATGGATAGAGGAGGGGCCCATGATATACTTCTTTCTGAGGAATTATTAGCAATTTATGGCCACTGGAGGAGGAAGAAGAAATTTTCCTTAGCAATGAAGATTTGGAGAGGCTACTTATGTTCCAGTAAACAGTATTATACCATTAAAATAAAGACAGCACTGGATGGACTCAGTCACAATTAAAAAAAAGGGGGGGAGGAGAATAAAATTTGTAGGAAAAAGTGGTAGTTGGATAGGGGATGAATTAGAGAGAAGAGAATGGGGTGGATTTGATGAAACAATATAAGTAATATTTTTAAATAGAGAAAGGTACATGTAGACATCATCTATGGAGGCAAACATAAAAAGACAGCATCATATGCATGTTTAATTATACGAAGTATTATATAACAGAAAATACAAAACACAACAATGTGTCACAAACCTACATGTTAAGAATGGTTAAAATATGTCATACTGAAGGATGACAATTGGAAATTTCATCCATCACTGTGAGGTATGCAAAAACAGTTCAGTGCTTTGGAAAACAGATTGGCCATGCTGTAATCAGTTAACCTGAGATTTGATTTAACATTGAGTTCCTTCAGGCTTCAGTATTTACAAAACAAGTTTAACATTTACACCCTTACCCAAACTTGCACCACAATGTTTTTACAGATATTCTTTATAATCAAATTACAAGAAACCAGGATGATATTTATCAGTATGTGTTAGCATTCCAACTGTATTCTATACATCATAAGTTAAATCTACGATGTACAAGATGCTAACAGATTAAGTGGTTTCACAGTTGATGAGGGAGGAAATGTTAGGCAGAGTGTTGGAAATGTATAGGGGAGTGAAGCTCAGTTAACACCAAAATGATGGACACATGATATCATCATGTGTCAACATTCACAGATTTTTACAAAACACTACAGCCTAAATGGGCTTTGATTAATAAAAAAATATCCTTTGATTTATTTATTGAAAGGAATGTATCATACTAATTCAAGAAATGAATAAAAAGGAAACTGTATGATAAAGGGGAATATAGCAAGCTTTTGGGCCTTCTATGTAAGTTCTCTGCTCTCTCTTTTTTATTATTACATTTTTATTTATTCTATTCATTACAGTTCATTCACTTTGTATCCCAGCTGCAGCCCCCTTCCTCATTCCCTCCTTATCTCACCCTCCCTCATCTCCTCCCATTTCCCTCTCCAAATCCACTGATAGGGGAGGTCCTCCTCCCCTTCCATCTGACCCTAGCCAATCAGATCTCATCAGGACTGGCTACTTGTCCTCCTCTATGGCTTGACTACTCTCCCCTCAGAGGGCAGCCATAACATATCAGATACAGTCTTTGTTCCTCTACTCTCTTTTAAAATCCAGTAAACCATAAAGCAAATATTATATTGACATAGGCTCTATTTTTTCTGTTCAGTGATAAAATCTCCCCATTAATTTATGTATGTATAATGTTGTGAGACTACACTGCAGTAAGTAAAATTTATAATCAGTGAGTGTGTAATTATAAAATTTAAATAACTTGTAAAATGTAATGAAACATTTACAATTTGAGCAAGCACAGGTAAAATGTAGATTAAATGGTTACAATAATGAATCCTTTCATTCCTCACTAGAGAAAGGACACATGTCTCTGTTCTTACTAATCTGTGTCAAACAAATCAAGTACAGGCACTTAACTTGACATTTAATGATATGGTTGGCTAAATTCAATAAGTTTAATGGCTACTTATATTAGTGATATTTTGAATAGTAAGACAGTGAACTTCATACTTTAGAATTATATTCTAAAACCATCTCATTGTTAATCTATTATTCTTCATTCGTCCAAGTTCAATAAAACTGATGTATTTCTTCTTAACTGGAAACCAAAAAGGTCATGAAGAACTGAAGAGATTGTTCAGTTGTTAAAGGCATTGCTTGCTTTGCCAGAGAACCTGACTTGATTCCCAGCACCCAAAAGGTACTTTACAGCCATCTGTAATTCAAGTTCCAAGACATCCAACATACTGTTCCGACCACCACAGGCACCAGGCATGCATGTGGTGCACCATGATGACTAAACTAATAGTAATATTAATAGTAATAATCATAATCATAATTTTTAAAATCGTGTAACTTCTTCAAAGTGACTGGCTCAATTAGTTGTATCTAAACTATTCACACTGTGATGAACATGAATCCAGTTATTTTCCCATACAAGCATTCTAATATGTCTACACTTTATTTACCATAACAACATGTTAAATGGAAAATTTTCTTCTTATAATTTATAAGGCATAACAATAGCTAAAAAGAAAAGAAAAGTAACAATACTGTATTCCAAAATAGAGAGCTAGATTTTTGGACAGAAGTGCTTCATATGTCTGTAGCCACTATTGAGTCTATCATTCTCTTCATGGATGAGTAAACTTGTACCTGAGGAAATCAAGAGAGGTTTTTCCATCTGAAGCAATTTGTAGAATTTTAAAAAATCTGTCCTTGGGCAATGTCCACAGGCGAGTCAAGTATGTCAAACATCAGGTTTAGGAATTGATAAATAGTAGATACCGGATAAAGATCAGTGAAAACTAGTGTGACAGTTAAAATGAATTTAATTGTAAAGAAAAACCCATATGAAACACGCATAAAGTAGTAAGAGCAATCATTGGGTTACATAAGAGTAGAACAGGTTCAATATTGACTCCCAAGAGGAGAGGACCAAGTGTATGAGATGCTGAGTCAGATTCATTTCCAAGCCTCTTCATATCCAGTATTAATTTCACTATAAGACTCTGTAGGCCTCACTTTGTAGATGACAATACTTTCAGTGCTACAATACTTA
Organism: Rhombomys opimus; assembly: GCA_010120015.1. Classification (NCBI taxonomy): domain Eukaryota; kingdom Metazoa; phylum Chordata; class Mammalia; order Rodentia; family Muridae; genus Rhombomys; species Rhombomys opimus. The sequence goes on from REGO01000646.1 coordinate 17,003, forward strand.
GAATTCAGAATGAGCTAAAGGCATGCCAGTTTAATATTACTATCCTTTAAGTAACAAGAAATATGATCTCCTAAATATTCACAAAGCCTGTTTGCAAAATGCATTGATCAGAAAAAAGCTCAGAATCAATGTCTGAGCTTTTCCTCTTCAGGAAAAGCCACCAGGTGTTGTTACATGTAATATAAAAATAGACAAGGATAGAGTTAAAAATTCTATCACAGTGTCAAAAACTGATTGGTGGTGTCTGCATACTTTTCATCCTTAATTATTTAGAGTCATTTATACTTTCAAATAATATAATAGAAGCATAGGAGACTCCAGTGCAATACACACAAAGGGTAGGATTTAGAAAACACCTTACATTGATGAAAAAACATAAAGATTGAAAAATTCGAAGGAAAAAATAGAACAATGAAAAGTAATTATCAGTTTCAGTATGACATCTCATATATCTATATAATTATTCTGACCAAATTTATTGTCCCTCTTATGTTATCCTTCTTCCACTGATAATTGCATAAATGGAAGAACATTTGAAGACTCAATACAAAGAAGAAATAAAATAATAAAATTAAAGTAAAACTGAATATGGTTTTGGCATCCCTCTGATTTTTAACAAATTAGTTCTGAATAATACTAAATTACATAATTAAAGGAAGCACCAGGTTTGGAAGATATCTTTTACTTTTTATTTTTACTATTATCACATTGCTCTAAGTGAGATTTCATTTCTTTAATAAGCTTGGGGCACATTGGGGAAAAAAAAAAGGATTCTGGAAACACTTCTTTTTCTGCAGACTTTTCTCCACTCACAGTTCACATAACTGTAATCCAAGTACACAGTACACACACAAGTAATCCAAGAATTCAGAAGCATAGATTTAAATGTAATGGAATCTCACTATTCTGGAGTCTCACTAGTCACTATCATTATTGTAAAAAGAATATTAAAATAACAGTACAGTCTACAAATTAGAAAATAACACATCTCTCTAGTTCAAATTACATTATAATTTTGGTAACATACTAGTAATTCAATAAAGCGAAGTAGGGAGTCTAATCTGAGGCAATTACCCATGGAGAGTTCAGAAGTAATAAAGAACTCATATCAGTTAAGTGATGGTCTTGAGTGATTACTGCACGTCAGTAAGAGCTCCTTGCTTTAGAGTGAATAAATGAATAACACATTGACTGCAGGGATCAGGCTGTTAGTAGGAAACTACCAAGGTAATACAGCCATGATTTTCCGATTGGAGGGATGGTTAATGGATTCAGCTTACACTGTAGACCCATTCAAGTTCTAGTCTTTCAATGTCCCTTGGCATTGACCTTGTTCTGTTAAAGTGCATAGCTACAAGTTCTTGAGGAAAAGAATAACCAAAGTTATAAAGATCACAAGAAACAGGGAGAGGCACCTTCCCCTCAAGGCAACGAGAAATATGACATCCCAACTCATGTATCTTTCCATCCTTTATCCCAATCACATACAATAACAGTGTTCTAGAATTTTTTGCTTTCTGCCTTTTTCCCAGCTTTACTGGGATATAATTTTTATAATCCAAATTTCACAGACTTTACCCAATGTTTGTTGCTCACAGAAGTTAGAAGAGGGTATCAATTCCTGCTACTGAAGGCATGGATGACTGTAAGATACCACTTGGGTGCCGTCCATCTTGCTGGATTCTCCGCAAGAACAAAACATGCTGAGCCATTGCTTCCAGTAAAGGAAAAAATTTAATTGAAGCTGGCTTATGGTTTCAGGGGTTTAGTCCATTACTGTCATGGCAAGAAGCATGACGGTGTGCAGACAGACATAATGCTCAGGAAGAAGCTGAGAGTTCTGCCTCTTGATCCACAAGCAGCAACAAGAGACTGTGTACTACACTGGGCATAGACTGAGCATATATGATGTCAAAGCCCACCTCCACAGTGACACACTTCCTTGGATAAGGCCACACCTTCTAACAGTGGGACTCCCTATGGACCAAGCATTCAAACACAAGAGTCGATGTGGGCCAAACCTACTCAAACCATCACAGTGCCATCCTGTATTGTTTTGAAACCTCCAAATCTAGTTTTATTTTTTCTTTTTTATTATTAGTATTATTATTTACAATTTATGAAATTTGTATTCCAGTTGTAACCCCCTTCCTCATCTCCTGGTCCCACCCTCTCTCCATCCCTCTTCCTCCCCTGTTGATATAATATTCTTGTGGAATATATACAATTTACCCTTGTTCGTGCAAATGCTGATGTCTCTACCCCACTATCTGGTTTCAACTCGACATTACATTATGATGTTTATTCTAAACATCACCTAGCTCAAGTTTGTGTAAACATGCTACCATTTGTTCTCTGTATTGTCAATAAAACAACCAGACAATGCTGAACAATGGAGAGATTAGGGTGGGACATCCTAGTCCAGAGGGGAGGAGAAGGAAGCAAGTGGGAGGACTCAGAGAGGAGAGATCTACAGGAGAGGACTTGGGACGATAAGGAGAGATGAACCATCCTTAAGGTATGACTAAATGCAAGTATAATGTGGGAAATCTGAATGGGATGAAACTATGGGGACTTGGAGGTTTAGGATGGAGTAGTCATTGTCCAGCACTGTGCTCTAAGTTAATTAAATGAATCCTAGTATCTGTTTGGTGATTTGGGTGTATAGCTGGTTTAGGAATAACCACTGTTTAGCTAAAAGTGAATCAATAGTAAATATTAATAATCAACAACACTCTCCTATCCCTCTTCCTTAGTCCACAGATAGGAAGAGTCCTCCTCCCCTACTGTCTGACCATAACCTAACAGTTCCCATCAGGACTGCCTGGATCCTCTTCCTTTGTGGGCTGGCTAAGTTGTCCAACCAGGGAGAAGCGCCCAAGGAACTGGCAACCAAGTTTATGTCAAAGACTGTCTCTTCTCCCCTTACTAGGGAATCTACATAGAGACTGAGCTATTTATAGGCTACATCTGAGCATGAGGTCTAGGTCATCTCTATGTTTTACTTTTACTTTGCTTAATTACCAATACTGCTGAACGAATCTTTATAAGTTTATTGATCATTCTTTTTGATTACTTTGCCAAAATGCCTTTGCTCATTTTTAAGTATAATTTTGTAGGTATTTGTTTGTATTTATAGGTATTTATTTGCATTTGAAGGTTTACATATCCATTAATTAATACTTTGTCAATTATATATAACATATATTTATATTGAAGTTTGTATGAATGAAAGCCAATTAATGATTAGTCTTTGCACTTATTAAACTCTTGATTCTCTAAAATTAAAATGACCAAATATTGTGGCACTGGACAATATTGCATAGCCCTGACTGTCCTGGACCTCACTGTGTAGACCAGGCTGGCCTCAAACTCAGAGATCCACCTGACTTTGTCCCCAAGTGCTCTAATTAAAAGCCTTCATCACTATCCCCTGGCATAATTTTATCTTTTAGAGTAAATGTTTCATATTATTTGTTTTGGAAAACGAAAAAGATTATTTTTGTACATATAAATTTTTATTCCAAAACCAAAACTCATTTGAGAATAGTAATACAGACATTTACATATTTTATATGCATCATCAATTTTACAGGTGTCTTGTCTTAGAGTTAAGATTGCTCTGATGGATACTATAAACACAACGAAGTTGGGGAAGAAAGACTTTATTTCACTTCCACTTTCTCATCATATTTCATCATTGAAGGAAGTCAGAACAGAAAGTCAAACAGCACAGGAACCTGAATGCAGGAGCTGAAGCAAAAGCCATGAAGGGATGATGCCTACTTGGCATGCACTCACTGGCTTGCTCCTCCTGCTTTGTTATATAAGCCAGGTCCACCAGCCAAGGGATGGCACCACCCGTAACAGGCTGGGCACTCCTCCACACAAGTTAATAATTAAGAAATGACCTACATATGTGACTGTGGCTTCATCTCATGGACTCATTCCCTTAATTCCCACATCCTCTCACCCCAGATCAAGTGACTTTTGCCTCTGTCAAATTGACATATAAATATAGAGCATGATTCTGGGACTGTTGACTGGAAGGGCTTCCTTTTATTTCGGACATCCTAGTGAGCCTGCAGGGGTCGTCCTCACTCTCTGAACTTCGCATGCCTCCCAAGGACTACAAGAAGAAGGATGCAAGAAAGTCACATCCACCCCCCCAAAAAAAAAAGACAAAGACCCAGTAAATAAGTCTGGTGTCAAGGCCAAAAAGAAGAAGTGGTCCAAAGGTAAAGTTCGGGACAAGCTCAACCACATAGTCCTGTTTGACAAAGACACATACAAGTTATATAAGGAAGTTTCCGACTATAAGCTTGGTACTCCTGGTGTGGTCTCTGAGAGACTGGAGATTCACAGTTCCTTGGCCAGGGCAGCCCTTCAGGAGCTACTTAGTAAAGGACTTATCAAGCTGATTCCAAAGCACAGAACCCAAGTGATTTACACCAGAAACACAGGGTGGAGATGCCCCAGCTGCTGGTGAGGATGCATGAGCAGGTTCAACCAGCTGTGCATTTCAAAAAATGAAACTTTATTAAATCAAAAAAATATAGAGAGCATGGTTCACCTTATAAAGATTTATGTTTTACTTACAATTGTGTTTATGTTTGACTTAGTATCCAATGTAGGTGCTGTGAATAAAATTTGGATTCTTTCAATGAGCAGTAGACACTTTAGAAATGGCTGAGCCATCTCTCTAGCCCATGCTAGTAATTTCTATTTATATATTTATTTTTTCCTTTTAGTAAAAATAGAGTTTTTTTCATATCCTAATTACATTTTCTCCTACTTATGCTCCTTGCAGTTTCTCCCCTACTAGCCTCCACTCAAGATCTACACCCTTCCTTATCTTTCATATAAAAAATATTTAAGGGATAAAAATAAAATATATATTATAACATAATAATTATAATATAATGTAACATAATAGATTATAATAATGATGAAATGAAAACAAACAGATCAGAATGGGGTAAAACAAACAGATGGTGAATAACCCAAGAAAAGGCACAAGGAACAGATAAAGATTTAGATAAGGCCACATTTGCACATTCAGAAATCACATAAAAAACACAAAATTGGAATCCATAATTTGTACATAAAGAACTAGTAGGGTCAATTTTGGAAAAGGTTCCATGAGGTGCTGAGAAGAAGTTATACTTTTTTGTGTTTAGGTAAAAAGTTCTGTAGACATCTATTAGGTCCATTTGATTCAAGACCTCTGTTTAGTTTCTGCCTCAATGATCTATCCCTTGGCAAGAGTGGAGTGTTAAAGTCTCCCACTAATAAGGTGTTTGGATCAATGTGTGATTTAAACTTTAATAATGTTTTCTTTGACAAATGCAGGAGACCCTGTGTTTGGATCATAGATATTAAAGTTTGTGATGTCCTCCTGGTGTATTTTTCCTTTGATGAGAATGAAGTGTCACTCTCTATCTCTTTTGATTAATTTTGGTTGAAAATATATTTTATTGGATATTAGGATAGCTACTCCAGCTTGCTTCTTGTGCCTATTTGCTTGGAAAACCTTTTCCTTCCTTTACTCTGAGGTGGTATCTATCTTTGATGTAGAGGTTGTTTCTTGAATGCAGCAGAAGGTTGGAAACAAGGAGGACCCTAAGGAAGATGCTTAATCCTCATTCAGAAGGGCAAACAGGATAAAATTGGAAGTAGGAGAAAACAGGGGAACAGGACAGGAGCCTTAAAAAAAAAGAATAAAATCCCTCTCTCTACACAAAAAAATAAAAATAAAAAAATAAAATCAAAGAAAAATCAGTAAGACAAAAATTACAAAAACAAAACAAAATGAAATACATATAAATAAATACATATATGTGTGTACATACATATTTACGTATATATATATGTGTGTGTATAAATCTATATGCATACATATATATGTATGTATATATGTGTGTGCATATATATATATATATATATATGCTCATGTATTTGAGTTCATTGTAAGTAATAATTGTTTTCTAGGTACAAAGTGAGACACCCAAAATATAGGACCTAGATATTACAAGTTTTTTGTTTGTTTGTTTGTTTGTCTCCTTTTGTTGATGATTGTTCTAGGCAGCAGCTTTAAAGGCACACAACACCATGCCTTGCCACTTGTTTCTTAATTAGGAAAAAAACATGTCATTAGTAGAATGTTAAAAAAGAAACTGTGGGAATTTGAAAACTAGTGGTTTGTTTGTTTGTTTGTTATCCAGAAAATAACTGCAAGGATGCTTTAGTGGTATCCATATTGTAAACACCTTACACAAAAAGTCTTTTGTAAACATCTTAAACAAGAAGGCATATAGGTTCTTGTTCTCACAGATAAATACTAGGGAAACCAGGAGTGTTAAACACACAGAGGGTACTCTTCAGAGCGAGAGAGATGCGACCCATTTTCCATTCAGAAGGCTGGAAGGAAGGTGTTTAACTGACCGCAGAGCTATCTGTATGGCCAGGGCACACCAACTACTGAAGAAAATTATTCTGCTGATCTCAATCAATCAATAGTGCTAAACTCTGACAAGCCCTTATCATGAGAATTGCTTGCCTTTAATCTGCTTCCTTAGTTAATCTATAGAACCTGTATTAATGGAATATGTAACTTGTTTTTTACAAGAATTTCAATGTAATGTTGTCTCGGCCTTTTTGGTGCACATGGGATTGAGTTAATTATCACTGGGAAACTTTTTTTTCCAAATAATGCTGTGCTGAGATATGTTTCAAATAAACTACCTGGTGTCAGTCGCTCAATGTTTGAACACTGGCTACTGTATTATGTTGAAAAGAATTTCCTTCTTGCCTCCCCTGGATCAACACTACTGACTACGCTAAACTTATTTCAAAATAAAAATTAGAAATATATATATATATATATATATGGAAACAACCAAAAATATGAATAAAGTAGTTATCCAGCTAAATAAAATACTAAATTCTTGTAGATTTTATTACAGAGAATGACAAAAACGTATATGAGCAATTCAGAGATGGCCAAGATGTAAAAAGATACATTTTCTGAACCAATATCAATTTTATAGGCTTTTGAGCAAACACAGTAACAATATTAAACAATCTCTGACCTACTCTCTTGACTCTCTCCTGAAAGTTTATTCCACTGAGAAACTAAACCAACAGAGCATATCAATATTTAGCACAATGTACATCGTATGCTGTCAATATTTAGAAGCATCCAAATGTTATGTTCTACCAATAAAATATGGTTGAAACAATTATTATAATACTTACTACTACGTAATAATAAATATAGTAGTAAATAGCAATAAAAATCAAAAGGTGTACTTAAAAGAACTGTGCTCATTATGAGTGTAATTGTGTAAACATAAATAACAACCTACAACTCTAAATGTGGTGTATGGGTGCGTTTGGTGGGCAGGAAGAAATTTGCTTTGCACAATAAAAATGTGCTTTGCACATGTAATATTACATATCCCATGAAGCATTATAAACATATTTTCATTGATTACTTGCGTTTGGAAGAAGGTTTTTTTTTTAAAGATTTATTTATTTATTATTTGTGCAGGCATGTGTGCCTGCACAACAGAAGAGGGCACCAGATCTCATTATAGATGGCTATGAGCTATGAGTGTGGTTGCTGGGAATTGAACTCAGGACCTTCGGACCTTTGGAAGAACAGCCAATGCTCTTATCCTCTGGGCATTCCCTCCAGCCCCCTGCAATAAGGTTTAATATATATGAAGAGAAGGGTTGAACATGGAAGAATAATAAAATACAATGTATTTTTTCCAACACAAAAGGGCTTACGTGTGTAGCCTTCATTCTCATTTATGATCATCTTGGTGTGGGTTTGCTCACATACATGTATCTGTGCAACATGGAGAAATAATCATAAATTTTTGGTGCAAAATATTACAGCTTGGGAGGGAGGGTGGGATCGGGAAAGGAGGAGAGGGGGGCTTATGGAGGAATACAAAGTGAATAAAGTGTAATTAATAAAAGTTAAATAAAAAATTTTAAAAAAATTACATCTTAATTCATGCCTGCTCCTGAGTATTGATATGTAACATTTTTCTTCCTAAACTATTGAGAACAGTGACCTTAGCTGCATCAAGAATTTCTTGCAGCCTACTTTAGTCCTGGCACCAAAGATTACTTTAAAATATACATGTGTGTCATTAGTATATTTACCTCCCCCAATAGAAAACCAATAGAAACCAAAGATGTTGCTTAGAGTAATGTGGCATGCTGTTTTTTGTTTTAAACTTCTATTTTCTTGAATTTTTATCAAATAGATTTTTGAGGTTCATTTACTGTTATATTAGTCATTAGCTTATTTATAAGAATAAATATTCCTTTAAAAAAGTATACATTTTAATACTTAAATGATCTTAGAAACAAGTGAAGTAGTCAAAGCTACATAATAATTTAAAATTAATGAATAATATAGATTATTTATGGATTGTTTCACAAGTTGTATCTCATATTGATTTTTCATCTTTAACAGCATTTATATCATGAGCAGACAGATTTTAGAAACCTAATTCCTTAGAGTAAGATTATTTTTCTAGACATATGTCACATCCTTCAATAAATATAATAGAAACTTCTTTTTCTATTTTTTGGAAAGTCATTCATTATCTGTTGTGTTCAGAGACAAAGAACTACAGCAGGACTGAGGTATGATCCCTTAATTTATATTAGCATAGAGAATAATAACTACACATAGGAGCTGATATGATAGAAGACATATTTTTGGAAAGTGAGATAATAATAAAATCATTATTAATATAGAAATAGGTCTTGGAAATGTTGGAGAAATTATGATTAAAATCACAGTTCAAACAATATTAGACCAAAACTAAACTACTTAAGACAATGTGGAATGGAGAAAAAATTATATGGCTATGTGGAAGCTATAACAAAATACGCTGTCTCTGAAATATTCCTGTGATTACTAATCTCTGAAGATGTTTTCACAGTTAGAGAACAACACTGGAAAATGATAAAACATCATCATTTAAATTCAAAGAGACTCAATCCAGCTAATAGTTGAAAAAGTTATGAGGCCACTTTTAATGTACAGAAATCATGTTTATTTTTTTTACTCTTACCCCAATTGGGGGGGGGGCACAATCTCTTTGAATCTAAGAAACAAAAAGTCTTATTCCCAAGTTAGAAATATCTGATGTAAATTGTAGAACTGATTGTCTTAGAAACAATAAATAATTTTACAAAGACTTGCCTTTCCTTTCTGAATGTGACTTGAGTACTCAGTCCAAGTAAAACAAACAAAAGGCCCAAGGTTCTGGAGAGACAGCACACTGCATAAGAGCCCCTGATGCTCTTCCAGAAGACCCAATTTAACCTTCAGTACCATCAAGGCAGCTCACAACCCTCTGTAAATCTTGTAAGTCTTGACAAATAGTTATTCTCCCAGGGAAAAAAGAAAGGGACATTTTAAAGAAGTGTCATTTTAAGGTATCATTTTAAAGAAGTAAGTAGCTCAGCTGGGAAACTATTAAAAGCATACAGATAATCAAAAACAACAAGCACCCAGTGTCTTGGTGTCATGACTCTGAAGGGCATTCCCTATCACAGAAAAACCAACCTCAAGAAGAAACAAGAAAAAAAATGACCAAAATGTCATGAAGACATAATACACACAAGTATTCTTATGCCGTAGGTCTGAAGAGGTTACAGCTGTTTAGGGGGGATTTAAAAATGACTATCAAATGCTAATATACAAATTTTATTTGGTCACCTTCTTTTCACATCATCATATATGTCTATATCAGGCTACTGGACGGTGTAAGAGAAATAAATGGAATGTATTAACGTTATATCCTTGTTGTACTCCAATCTCTCCTTTTCTCCCAAGCCCACTATAAGTATTTATTTTAAAAGGATGCCACACACACAACAAATCTTAAATCCACTGAGGTTTACTGGATGGAGATGGAGAGAGAGAGAGAGATGGTAGGGAGGGGGAACCCTAACATAGAGAGGGGAGAGAAAGCAAGAGAGGGGAAGAGCAAGAGAGTAACAGAGAGACAAAGTGGCAGGTTGGTTCTTTTATGGAGCAACTGAAACACACCAGGTGCTGCTACCTGGGCTACATGGCAGGCAACACATGGTGACATCATAGGTTGCTAGGCAATCCAGAAGCAGGCTGCCTAAATACTAACACCTACCCTCCATTCCTTTCCCTCCCTCTTTCCCTCTTTTCTCAGAAAAAGGAAGCTTCCTTTCCCATCCAGCACATTTCAAGAAGTTGCAACAGGACTGAGCTTGTCTTTTTCCCCAGTGGCATTCCCACCAGGGGAAAGGGATCAAAACTCTGGCAAATGAGTCCATGTTGATAAGATTATGGTCATCTGGAAGTCTCTGAACTTGCATTTGATGGGTTCTCTAGATGAGGTTACTTCTGAGCATTTAGGAGGAGTAATACAAAGAGGGTCAGTTGCCCTACCTAATCCACACTGAAAATGGTGTCCTAAAGTGTACCAAAGTAGAAAGCAAGTAGAACACTAGCATTCATTTGTCCCTGCTTCTTGAGAGTAGATGTTATATGACAAACTACCTTAAGCTCATATTCCCATGATTTCACCACCATGATGGGCAATACCCTCAACCTATGAGCTAAAATAAAGCTGGGATGACAATTTTAACAGTTAACTTGACACAGTCTAGAAACATCTTGGAAAAGTCTTGATAGGGACTCTCTCATTGGTCTGAGCTGTGGGTATGTGTATGGTGGAATACCTTGATTATATTAATTGAGGTGGGAAGACCCATCCAGTGTCAGAGGAACCATACCCTGGTTTGGGAATTGTGCAAGAGCTGAGTTGAGCCAAGCCTGCACACATTCATTGCTCTATTTTTCTGATTGTGAATTGGATGTGACCAGCTCTTTCAAGTTCCTGTATCTATAACCCCCACACTGGGATAAACAGTTACTTGAAACTAGACTGAAAGAAATCCTTAATCCCTTAAATTGGTTTGTAAATGCATTGTGTCACAACAGGGAACAATAAAAAGACAAAACGTCCTCCCCTAAATTGTTTTGTTGGATTAGGAATAGTGCTTCCTCAAGATCCAGCTATACCACTCCTAGGCATATATACAAAAGATGCTCAAGTACACAACAATGACATTTGCTCAACCATGTTTGTAGCGGCTTTATTTGTAATAGCTAGAACCTGGAAACAACCCAGATGTCCAACAACGGAGGAATGGGTACAGAAATTATACAGTGCAATACTACTCAGCAATTAAAAACAAGGAAATCATGAAATTTGCAAGCAAATGGTAGGATCGAAAAAAAGATCATTCTCAGTGCGGTATCCCAGAAGGAGAAAAGACACACACAGTACATACTCACTTATAAATGTGTACTAGACCTATAAATAGGATAAACATACGGAAATCTATATACCAAAGGAAGCTAAACAAGAAAGAGGACCCTGGGTAAGATGATCAACCTTCACTCTAGAAAGACAAACGGGATGAACATTGGATGTAGGAGAAAACAAGTAACAGGACTGGAGCCTACCACAGAGGGCATCTGAAAGACTCTGCCTAGCAGTGTATCAAAGCAGATGCTGAGACTCATAACCAAACCTTCAGCAGAGTGCAGGGAATCATATGAAGGAAGGGGAGTTAGTATGACATGGAAAGGATAGGAGCTCCATAAGGACCAAATATATCTGGGCACAGGGGTCTTTTCTGAGACTGACACTCCATCAAGTACCATGTGTGGATATAACCTAGAATTCCTGCTCAGATGTAGCCCAGAGTAGCTCAGTCTCCAAATGGGCACCCTAGTAAAGGGAACAGGGACTATTTCTGACATGAACTCAATGGCTGGGTCTTTGACCTCCCCCCACCCTAGGGAAGAGCAGCCCTGCTAGGCCACAGAGGAGGACTTTGCAGCCAGGCCTGAAGATGCCTGATAACCTAGGGTCAGATGAAAGGGGGGAGGTCATCCCCAATCAGTGCACTTGGAAAGGGGTAGGGAGAAAATGAGGGAGGGAGGGCAGGAAGGGGAGGGAATGAGGGAGCATGATACAGCTGGGATACAAAGTTCATAAACTATAACTAATATTAAAAAATAAAAATTAAAAAATTGTTTTGTTGGGTACTCTGTTACAAGGAGGCAGGTGACTGGTAGGTGGTTTGGAATCAAACATTCACCTAGCTTTCTTTCTCTCATCAGCTAGGAACACCATTTCCGGTGTGATAGAATCTTGCATGTCCACCTACATACCTATCATTTGAATCAGCACCACCATCACAACCAGTATCTGAATGACTAGTGACAAAAACGAATTCAGCCTTCTGATACCCCAGCACCAATTTTCTAACAAATAGAAAATTCTTGTCAAATAGTTAATCATCTACGAATTATGGTATTGCATTGTATTAATTTTCTTTGTGATGCTAGTATTATATGATATTTCAATTAAATTTTCCCCTAATCCTTAAAACAGAAATTGTGGTATTTTTACACAATGGAATACTACTCAGCACCAAAAATGAGGAAATCATAAAATTTGCAAGCAAAGGGTGGGATCTAGAAAAGATCATTATGAGTGAAGTATCCCAGAAGGAGAAAGATAAACATGGTATATACTCACTTATATGGACCTACAAGATATGATAAACATAATGAAATCTATACACCTAAAGAAGATAAACAAGAAAGCAGACACAGGGTAAGATAATCAATCCTCACTTAGAAAGACAAATGGGATGTGCATTGAATGTATGACAGGAGTCTACCACAGAAGGCATCTGAAAGACTCTACCTAGCAGTGTTTCAAAGCAGATACTAAGACTCATAACCAAACCTTCGGCAGAGTGAAGGGAATCATATGAAGGAAGGGGAGTTAGTATGACATGGAAAGGATAGGAGTTCCACAAGAACCAAATATATCTGGGCACAGGGGTCTTTTCTGAGACTGACATTCCACCAAGGACTATGTATGGATATAACCTAGAACCTCTGCTCAGATGTAGCCTGTGGTAGCTTAGTAACCAAGTGGTTTCACATAGTAAGTGGAACAGGGACTATTTCTGACAGGAACTCAATGCCAGGCTCTTTGACACCCCCCACCCCCCACAGGAGGCTCAGTCCTGCTAGGCCACAGAGGAGGACTTTGCAACCAGTCCTGAAGATACCTTATAAAACAGGGTCAGATGAAGGGGGAGGAGGTCCTCCCCAATCAGTTGACTTGGAAAGGGTCAGGGAGGAGATGAGGAAGGGAAGGTAGGATTGGGAGTGATTGAGGGAGCAGGATACTGCTGAGATACAGAGTTAATAAAATGTAACTAATAATAAAAAAATTTAATTTAATTTAAATAAAGAAATTATTTCCACACTAGTCTACAGGTACACAAGTTCATTTGCATGCTTTTTTTCCTATTAGCTTAGAGACATCTATACTACCTCTAATAGCTGCAGGATGGACTCTCACGGCATCCCATTTTAAGGAATAATCTCTTTTTGAAGTTAATTAAAACTGTACTGATCTGTACCATTCACCCATGGCTCATAGGCCACTGGCTTGTAGCTAGCTATCCCAGGTCATGTGATGCTTACAAATTTCAAAATTATGTTATCTCCAGACTGCAAAACATTTTGTTTTCCTCTTTACATTCATCAAACACTTCAAAGTAAATACATTCTAATTTAGCCAACCCATTCCTGACTATATGCCTTTTGTCTAACATAAAGGGTCCATGCAATTTCCATAAATCCTGCTTCCTCGTAATTTTGTTGTTGATAAGCATTAACTATAATTACCCGTCCATTTGTCACACTATCATCTGTTAGCCCACCAGATTTAAGTGCTAAAATTAAGTGGTTATTTTAGTGCTAATTTAAGTAAGTTTATCAATGTTGTATAACTATCTCAAAGAAAATTCTGCTTATAACAAATACAGCAGCAGTTTGTTAACAAAGATTCTTATATCTCAAGTCTCTTCTACTTTATACATATGCTCACATTATTTTCCATAAAATTCTATAGAGGGTGGCATTCAATATCTATTAACCATCTCTAGAAATATGTGATGAATATTTGGTGAAGCAGTGCCCGTGCTTCTTACTGCTTCGATTTCCCCTATTTATAAGTCCCCACCTGCATTTTTGAGGCTTCTCCCTCTCACTGTCCTAACATGAGCAATATTTCTCCAACATTTACCATCAAGTTTTGCATCCTTAAAACAGGAAAACATAGTCCTTTTCTCCTTTCTTTCCATTCCATTTCAGAGACATGAAATGACATTAAATGTCATTTCAGAGAGAATCTGGTGCTGCCTCCATAGCCCTGTTCCTGCCAATGCTCCTCTGTGAAGTATTAGTTTCACATAAATAGATGAATAAACGCAAGTGTGAAGCTTGTGGAATTTTATGTTTATAACTAAAGTCAGCTCTGAAGATTAGAGCTCTGCTGATTCCTGAAATTCCTGAGTTTGTAAGTTCTACTCGCCTTTAAAAGGAAAAACCAATTTCTTCTTCCTTGGTTTCCTGACTTCAGAGGTTCTCTCTGGAGCTTTTCTCTTATAATTTCTCCACATGTTCAATCATTCATGTTTATCACATGCAGTGGTTTCTTTAGATTTGTGATAACAGCATGAAAATTAAGAAAATTGCTTGAACAGATAAGAGTCAGCCTCAGGGCCTACTTAAGACTAGTCAGCTATTAAAAACAAGGAAATCATGAAATTTTCAGGCAAATGGTAGGAACTAAAAAAAGATCATCTTGAGTGAGGTAACCTAGAAGCATATGATATATATTCACTCATAAGTGCTTATTAGACATATAATATAGAAAAAAAAGCTACTAGAATATGTACTCCTAAAGAAGCTAAAACAATAAGGAAGACCCTAGGGAAGATGCTCAGTCCTCATTCAGAAGGGCAGACATGATAGACATAGGAAGCAGGAGAAGACAGGACACAGGATATAAGCCTACCACAGATGGCCTCTGAAAGACTCTACTGATCGAAGTGTTGAAGCAGAGGCTGAAACTCATAGCCAAACTTCGGGCAGAATGCATGGAATTTTATGAAGGAAGGGTGAGATAGAAAGACCAGAGGGGACAGGAGCTCCAAAAGGAGACCTGAAAACCTAAAACCCCAGCTCAGACGTAGCCCATAAACTCAGTCTCTAAGTGGGATCCCTAGTAAGGGGAGCAGAGGCTGTCTCTGGCATGAACTCAGTGGCAGGCTCTCTGATCAGCTCCCCCTGGGGGATGCAGCCTTGTCAGCCCATCAAGGAAGACATTGAAACCAGTCCTGATGAGACCTAATAGGCTAGGATCAAATAAAAGAGGAGGAGGTCCTCTCCTATCAGTGGATCAGGGGAGTGTCATAGGGAGAAAAGAGGGAGAGGGGTGGGGTTGGGAAGAGACGAGGAATGGGGCCACAACCTGGATACAAATTGAGTAAATTGTAATAAATGATAATAATAAGAATATTCTATTAAAGAAGAGAAACCTTCAAAGCCAGAGCATTTGAAGGTTGGGGAGTACTGTATTTAAGGTTGGAAAAGCAATGTTCATATTCTTGTATTTCTGCGAACAAATAAAAATATAGCTATTTTTTTCTGTAGTTCTTTCATCTACTTTTCCTATCTTTACCTTTCCTCAAATTCAGTTCAGCATATACCTAAATAGGTACATTGGGAATTCTAATTGTATTTCTATAAACCAATTTTGATGGGTATTTTGATTTCTAAAATAATTATTTACTAAATATTATCTAATTTATTTTATTTGTCTTTCCTCTGTTGCTTCCTTCATTTGATTTGCTTTGTTTTTCTTTTTTCCTTCCTTTCTTCCTTCTTTCTTCCTTCCTTCCTCTTTTCTACCCATTTTTCTATAGTTCCACTTTCTTGATGAGGACTCTCTCATTATATATATCTCAGTCTATATAATTTCTAGCTTAGCTAATTCATTTACCAAGATCTGAGTTGTAGGTAGGCACACTCTATGCTTTGAGTTTCTTAACAACTATACTCAGCAAGTTTTCTTAGTACTCATTCACACATTAAGCCTACATAGATGATTACCACCTATCCATTGTGTGTTGCTAATTATCTTCTAATTTACAAATTGTAGCTACCAAATTGAGAGAATTTTAAAACTAGAATGACTTTAGGCACCATTAAACTCCACTCTCCTCATTGTGCCTGCATATGGAATGCTTTTAATGCATACTTTCTTTCTATACTTTTTTTTAAGGTGCTAAGAAAAAAAAATCAGTTAACACAAAAAAATGTTCAAAAATTATCCCTCAGTGCTACAACAAAGTTTAAAACTAGTCAATGAAGTGCCCCCTCCCCCTTTACACATCCTCTTATTTTAATCTAGTACTGTGCCTTAATCCTTCCACCCCACACCCAATTTGTGCCTCTGGCATTAGATCTCACCATTGACTGCACAAAATGAGCACGTAGGGAGCTATAAACACACAGATGCCTGAGCCTCCATCTTGCAGGCTCCAATTTGTGTAGGGTGTAACCCATGCATTAGAAACTCTAAAGACCCCCAGATGGCACTAGGGACTGTGATGAGGCTGAGCACCACAGCTCAGTGCAATACTGAAATTTAATGTGCAGAACCAAGCTCAGATTCTCCAAAATACTAAACTGAATGAAGTATATCAGGAGTCCTCTCCAAATTTCCAGTTTTCAGGTTACAGTGGCTCACGTTAGAACCCCTTAAAAAATGTTCTTCATAAGTGTGTTCCCATAATGAAATAGATACAGAAAAGTTAAAAATAAGTGTAAATGAACAAAATTCTTTTAGATCTATTAGCGGGAATTCATTTTAGACAAAAATGTCTTAATAAAGATTTAAAAGCTAATATACTAAAATATTCAATGAGTATATGAAAAGTATCAAAAGCTCTTAAATCATACAGGTTGAAGATATATTTAAATGATTTATAGAACTCAAAAGAAAGAAGAAAATCTAATGTTCATGCTGACATATCCTAACGCACATCTTATAGTACCTATAAGGCAAGTAAACATAAGAGAACTTCCAAATTCAATTAAAATGCCCTTTAAAAATACTAACTTCTAAAATAAATAATAGTCATAGTGTTTTTAGAAAATGTTAATACAACTGATGAAACCCTAGCAAATCTCAAAAAAAAACCTACAATGAAAGTTTTATCCCCAAAAGCTTAATACATGAATTGTCAAATATATCTATGTGAATAAAATAATACAACAGTGGCAAAGATGTAAAACAGATACTGAAGAAGGTATACTTATAGTTCATAAGAATTCGAGGACTAAAACAAAGAAAGCCTAGCTCTCACATCTAATTTTCAGATACCATTTTAACAAAAGGGTAAGTGAAGTCTAGCAATATGACTCTTCGTGATACATTTCAGGATTTAAGATAGCATTAGAAAACAAAGAATTATCTAAAAATATTAAAAGCTACTATATATATTATATTATATTATATAAAAACTACTATATATTATATTAAAAACTAATATATATATATATATATATATATATATATATATATATATATATATATATAAAACAGAGATCAGAAACCCTATCATTGTGTCAGTTGTTCTCATCACAAAGATCATGATGCCAATTTGTTACTGTGGACGTGATCCCTTATATACTGCTGTACATAAGTAAAATGAGAAAAAAATTAGTTAATTCATTATGGAAAACAGCTTGAAGAGTCCTAAGAATAACACCCCAAATCAACACTATTTGTTTATGCTTCCAGCAACAAGGACATGATGAAGGGTATGCACGTAATTTTAATGACACAAAAGATAAGGAAACTAAATTACTGGGAAGAAATCTACTATGATATGTTTAAAAGAATATTTCTCAAAGTTAGAAACGTTGTTCAGAATAATTAAAATGCATTTAAACCTGATGATTTAGCATGTGATTAGTAAAAGGTGAGACAACACATGATAATTAAATGTTCCATAATGGACAGACCCAATCTTATTTCATTAATCATTTATTTTATCTTGTTAGTTTCATACATGTAAACAGCATATAGTGATCAAAATTGACCTTTGAATAATGAAAGTTTCTGTGATTGCTATGCCTTATTTTATGCCCTTAATCTTTTGATTTCATAGTGTTTTTTGTTGTTGTTGTTTTGTTTTGTGTTTAAGCAGGCCTTACACAAATAGATACGACTGCAATGTGTCCATTATTACAATGGTCATGCTATAGCCACAAGACAGAAATTCATAGCTCCTCGCCCCATCTTCTTGGTCTTACAGTCTTGGTGTCTCCCTCTTCCAATATGTCTTAAGCCTTAGAGAAGTTATCACTCAACTAATAATAAAACTCTCCATTAATCAATAATTTCTGCTTACAGGAGCTTTCTCTGACAAAAGCACTAGTCTTTGGGTACTAAGGTAGCTGGACTCTATAAATGTCAGTAATAAATAACCTCCATTGCCTGCTTGACAGTTTACAGTACTATTAATGAATTTCTTCCCATGGAGTAGGCCTCAGATCCAATAAGAATGCAGTTGGTTGCCCCCAATCCAGTCACGTCACTATTGCTCCAATGGTTATGATGCCCAGTTCTTCATTAGTTTCAGATTTTATCATGAGGTCTTTCATCCATTTGGAGTTGACTTTGTTTAGTGTGAGTTTTATTCATCTAGTTTTAATAATTGTAGTTTTCATCTACAATTACAAGTCCAATTTCTCCAGAAACCATTTCTCGAAGTTATTTTATTTTCTTCAGTTTCTAGTTTGGGCATTTCTGTCACAAATGGGGAGCTGTAACTGCATAGATTTATATCACCATCTTCTGTTCTATTCTAATTATGTATGTTTCTGTTTTTTGCTTTTACCATGATGTTCAAATGTGTCCTTCTAGAATAACTTATGATTGGGTATGCTAATACCTCAAGTATTATTCTTTCTAGTTGGGTTTTGCTTTGGCTTTCTGACATCCTTAGTGCTGCCATATGAATTTTAATTTCTTCTATTTTGTGAAAAATATAGTTGGAATTTTGTTTGGAATTGCATTCAATTTGGAGACAGCCTTTCTTAGTCTCAGGTCCAAAATAAACTCAAGAAAAAAATGGCTATCTATGGTGGCTGTCTATGGTGGCTATCTAGAGGGTGCATGCTACCCTCTAGACTCTCTCAGTATCACAAGTACCTGTTACAGGGTCTGTGATGGCATCTTCTCAGCTTTTCTCACTCTATCCTCTACCCTAAACTTCTACAGTTCATGGGCCCCCTGGCTACACCTCGTTTCTTCCTCCCTAATAACACTGCTATTTCGGCTATGTACTCTCTTGGTCTTCTTCGCCCACACTCCGTCTTCATCTCTTGCTATGCATACCCCCTCTTAAGGCGGAGTCTAGTTAGGAGGCCATGTTCAGACTCTTATGTTCCGGACACTTCCGGGTACCTCTGTATGTATTCTTCTTCATACCTACAGTCAAAACCTTCCCCTCAACTATACCTTAGATTTGCCATGTTATCAGGTTACACACACAGGGTGTACATTTTCGCAAAATGGATTTCTGATGGATATGGGCAGTCTTTTTAATTCCTAGTCTTTCCCAAATTCTTCCTTTTGTACTTTAAATTTTTCATTGTAGAGATTTTTTTTTTACCTCTTTGTTAAGTTTAGTCTAAAGGTTTGTTTTTGTTTTTTGTTTTCTTTTTAAAGGCAATTGTGATTGCCTTAATTGGCTCCCTGATTTACTTCTCAGTATGCTCAAAGAGTCATTGATGTTTGCATACTAATTTACATTCTGCTACTTGGCTCCACAGTTTCTACTCTTTTAGGTTTCATTTCTGTTAAAATTTTTATAGTTTCTACAATAAATGTATTACAGGCCTGGGCATGCTGGTACGCTTAAAGGCAAAGGCCAGCAGACCTCTGTGAAATATAGGCCAGCCTGGTGTACATAGTTTTTAGGATAGCCAGAGCTATATAGTTAGAACTTGTCACAAAAAAGTAAAATAAAATAAAGTTCATTACAAAAATTGTCAAACTGGTGTTTGTTTGTTTGTTTGTTTGTTTGTTTTAAATAACTCACATGTAATGTAACTGATCTAAAACAGAATTTTTTAAAGCATTAAGAATTAAATATTTTTTGGTTCTGTTGTTCTCCTTGTGGAACTCTGGTCCCCTCCAGGTCTTTCTATTTCTCCCTTCTTTGAAAAGGTTCCCTGCACTCTGTCCAAAGTTTGGCTATGAGTCTCAGCATCTGTTTTGATACCCTGCTAAGTAGAGTTTTTCAGAGACCTTCTGTGGTAAGCTCCTGTCCTGTTCCTTGTTTTCTCCCTCTTGCTATGTCAGTCCTGCTTGCCTTTCTGAGTGAGGTTTGACCATCTTACCCAAGATCCTCCTTCTTGCTTAGCTTCTTTAGGTACAAAAAAAGAGCTACAGAACCAAAAAATCTGGGCAAAGGAGTCTTTTCTGAGACTGATACTCCAACCAAGTACCATGCGTGGAGATAACCTAGAATCCATGCACAGATGTAGCCCATGGCAGCTCAGTCTCCAAGTAGGTTCCCTAGTAATGGGACCAGGAACTGTTTCTGACATGAACTCAGTGGCTGGCTTTTTGATCACCTCCCCCTGAGGGGGAAGCAGCCTTACCAGGCCACAGAGAAAGACAATGCAGCCAGTCCTGATGAAACTTGATAGGCTAGGGTCAGAGGGAAGAGGAGGAGGATCTCCCCTATCAGTGGACTTGGGGAGGGACATGGGAGGAGATAAGGGAGGGAGAGTGAGATTGGGAAGGGACTACAGAGGGGAATACAGCTGGGATACAAAGTGAATGAACTGTAATTAATAAAAATAAATTTTAAAAAATTAAATATGTATAATAATTTATTACATTATTTGAAGCCTGCTAAAAAGTTAAGTCATTCAGATCATATGTTTTTGCTTGCAACGAATAAATACACGATGAAATATGAAATGTAGTTTAAAAGTCAATACATACACTAGGAAAAAACTGACCTTCAGCACAGGCACAGAAATCATCTGTGCAGAAGATACCTGTATTAAAATAAATGGCTGATTCAAATGAATATTTATTATGTAGACAAAAATGAAATTCAAATGACAGATGACTCTGCACACACAAAGTATCTTATTTATATCATTTGAAGTAAAATAAAACTACTGTGTGATGATTACAAGATAAGACAATGAGAGCCTTCCCACCTCAGAAAAAGAAAAGATTTCTCAAGGAAAATTTTAAAAAGTGCAATAGATATTGTATAAATCTGACACATCATCTTCTTCATTCTAAAACTATTTTACTTTAGAAAGGTACCATAGGGAAAATTGCAAAGTTTGTCAGTGTTTGGAAGGAAATAATATCCAAGCTTTCATACAAAATTGTGACAAGTCAAAGATAAACTCATGAAAACCATAAGCAGAAAAAAGTATTCTTGATAGAATAAAAAAGAATACAAAGATAATAAATGAGAAAAAATACATAGCATATTCAGCTATTCAAACAGTACTGTGGAAGAGATAACTTACAAAACAATTTTACAAGTCATCTATAAATTTCCATATACCTTGTAGTCAGCATTCCTCTGTTGAGGAATTGCTTTCATCAGATTAGACTGTGGGCAGAATGTGCTGCATTTTCTTAACTATGATTAATTTAGGAGTGCCACGGTTGTCATGGGTTGTAAAAGAAAGTTGAACAAGACATAGGGAGCATACAAGTAAGCAGCATTTTTCTGTGTTCTTTGCATCAGTTTCCTTCCTCCAGTTTCCAAACTTAAAAACTGGCTTCCCTGGCTGATCCTCTCTGACACTGATTTGTATCTCAAATAAACCTTTGTTCTCCCGTGTTATTTTTGGTGGTTGGGTTTTCTCACAGCAAAGGAAGTGTGACCGAACATGGTGAATTTCATAAACAGGCAAACCAGGATGAAATTCATCCAATATCTGTTTGAAATCAGACGGTGTTTGTCACTGCTGGTGGACATGATCTACTAACTGAAATTGGAAAACCGAAAACATAAAATTGTTGGACTTCATAAAATTGAGCATTTAACATTTTAATATGTATAAACTATGACTGAGTGTAGCCTGGAATGGTGGGTGCTGCTTTGCAGTGCCAGATTTTGAGAGGGAGAAGCAAAAAAGTTAAGGACAGACTTGTCACTTACTTAGCTCAAACAGCAAAACAAAAGAGTGGGCAAAGATTGTAAAGTAATAATTATTAGGTGTAAACATGGACACATGGGGATATGGGTAATTTATAAGCATACAATTGCATGAATATGCTAAAGAGGATTTTTGGAATGCACAAAAAAAGACTGTCCTTCTTGCACACAGAATGGGGCTTCACATACTGAGCACTGACAGAAAACTAAGCTTTAAATTAAAACAGATGAGTAGCACTCCCAAACATACAGTTATATAATTCACAGGTAGAATACAAAAGCAGGTTTAAATTGTCCTGGGTAGTGTTTTGTTATTTTTTTTTTTTTTTGTCAATTTGACACAGTATTCTGAGAAATACTGTGCCAAAGTATTCTGAGGAACACACACACACACAATTAAGAGGATGCCATGATCAGGTTGCCCATAGGCGTGTTTATATGGCTTTTCTTGATTAGTGACTGATGTGGGAAGACCCAGCCACTGTAGGTGACACCATCCTTGAGCAAGGTGGTCCTCAGAGCTATAAAAAAAAAAGTTAAATGTGACCTTGCAGACTAAGCCACTAAGCAGTGTCCTGCCTCCAGGTTCCTTTTGAATTCTTGTTTTGACCTCCCTCAATAATGGACTATATCCTAAGATTTATGAAAGAAACACTTTCCTACCCCAGTTTATATTGGTCATAGTCACAGTAATAGAAACTTAACCAAGACATGTATTTCAAAAAATTGAAACAAAATTCTGATATATTGATATATGTATCTACATCTCTTTGTTTTGAGAGGAAGTTAAAGTTAGAAGAACAGAAAATAGATTCAGCATAACTTCCGCAGAATCTTCTTTTTTCATCTAGACAGCCCTTCTAGACCTGCCACTACAGAGTTGAAAGTTCTATGGATATGAATTAGGTCCAGTTGTTTCTATAATCTCAATATATTCATTTTCTTGATTACTTATTACAGTATCCATTATTGAAAGTGACATACTAGGTCTGCTGGTAAATGCTTTAATTTCAGCAGTTGGGAGGCAGAATCAGGCCAATATATGATTCTGAGTTACAGGTCAACCGGGCCTATATAGCTGGAAAAAGTAATTTCACGTTGAAGTCACATACTATGTTTCTGTTGTGTTTTTGATGTTTGAGTCTTTTTGTTTGTTTTTTATCTGTATTTTTATTACCCTTTATCTACAACACTATTAGTATTTATTTAGTTCTGATAGATTTTGCTTGTAATGATTTGAAGTTGTGTTTTTCACTGTACATATGTCATGTACATAGTTGTCATGTCTCTGAAACAGAGTAACCCTTAACCATTGTAAAATTTCTTTAAATATCTCTAGAAATTGTGTGTGTGTGTGTGTGTGTGTGCCTGTGTGTGTGTGTGTGTGTGTGTGTGTTTTACCACCCTTTCTGGTTCTGTTTGGTTGCTTTTTAATAATATTTTTGCATTCTTTCCCTTTTAACAGGGAAAGTATTTTTGTATGATGTGTGACTCATACACACAGTATATAATTGGGCTATTTTTTTTTCTGATTATGAAGAAACTTGGCCATTTGATCTAGGTTATTTAATTTACCCAGACAAAAAGTTACACTTCATATGGTTTAGTTTAAATATGTTTTGATTTTTTTTTGATTCTCATATTTAAAAAATATTGTAATTTTATACTTACCTTTTAATCAAATGAAAGACACTTGAGGTTGAAGTATTTTTGGCCTTTTGTCACTTCTTTTGATGCTCCCACTTATGCATATGTCAGTATAGATAATAAAATTCCACTTTCCTGACACTTTTATAGATTTTTTCCACTCTCATTTTTTGTTATTGGACTCTCATATTTACTGCTGTATATTCAAATTTGCTTATTTTCTCTTCATAAGCCTTTCTCTGGTAAAATATCGATTTCATTTCCATTTTAACTACATTATTGTGCAAATAATATTTATCTATTTATTCATAATTTCTTTTATTTGGTACTGACAATACAGAATTATTTATTTGTTTAAGGTCTAGTCTCATTTAATAATTTGAACATTATTGTAACAATACCTTTGTTTGCTAATTCTGCCGTATGGTTTTTAGAGCTGGATTCTATATTCTGCTATCTTTTATGCATGCAAGTTAAGCTTTCCTACATATCTGAACACCTTACATTTGGTTACAAACTACACATTTTGAGAGTAGACAACTGAGAGTCTAGCTATTGCTCCTCCCCTTTAGGTAACAGTTGTTGTTTTCTTAATAAGTTTATTTGTTCCGAGATGTAGTCTATTTCTTTTTTTTTTAATTTTTATCAGTTACATTTTATTAATTCTGTATCCCAGCCGTGCCCCGAACCCTCATTCCTTCTCAGTCCCTCCCTCCCTCCCTCATCACTACTGTGCCCCTTTCCAAATCCACTGATAGGGGGGGGACCTCCCCCCATTCATCTGATCCTGTTTTATCAGGTATCTTCATTGAGTTCCTGTTAGAAATAGTCCTTGTTCCCCTCACTTTGCGAAACCAATTGGTTACTGAGCTACCACAGGCTACATCTGAGCGGAGGTTCTAGGTTATATCCATACATGGTCCTTGGTTGAATGTCAGTTTCAGAAAAGACCCTGTGCCCAGATATATTTGGTCTTTGTGGAGCTCCTATCCTTTCCCCATCAGACTAACTCCCCTTCTTTCTTATGATTCCCTGTACTCTGCCAAAGGTTTGGTCATGAGTCTTTGCTTTGAAAACACTGCTAGTTAGAGGCTTTCAGATGCTCTCAGTAGACCCCTGTCATGCATTCAGTGCACATCCCATCTGTCTTTCTAAACGAGGATTGATCCTCTTACCCCATGTCCGCTCTCTTGATTATCTTTTTTAGGTGTATAGATTTCATTATGTTTATCATATCTTATAGGTCTATATAAGTGAGTATATACCGTGTTTGTCTTTCTCCTTCTGGGATATTTCACTCAGAATGATGTTTTCTAAATCCCACCATTTGCCTGCAAATTTCATGATTTTCTCCTTTTTGATTGCTGTGTAGTATTCCATTGTGTAGAAATACCATAATTTCTGTACCCATTCTTCCGTTGATGGACATCTGGGTTGTTTCCAGGTTCTGGCTATTACAAATAAAGCTGCTATAAACATGGTTGAACAAGTATCCTTTTTGTGTACTTGAGCAAGCTTTGGGTATATACCTATGAATACTCGATATTTGACAAAGAAGCCAAATCCATTCAATGGAAAAAAGACAGCATCTTCAACAAATGGTGCTGGAACAACTGGATGTCTACATGCAGAAAAATGAAAATAGATCCATATTTATCACCCTGCACAAAACTAAAGTCCAAGTGGATAAAAGACCTCAACATAAAACCAAATACTCTAAATCTGTTAGAAGAAAAAGTGGGGAACAGCCTAGAACTCATTGGCACAGGAGACAACTTCCTGAACAGAACACCAACAGCACAGACTGTAAGAGCAACAATCAATAAATGGGACCTCATGAAACTGAAAAGCTTCTGTAAAGCAAAGGACACCATCATCAAAACAAAACGTCTTCCTACAGACTGGGAAAGAATCTTCACTAACCCTTTATCTGACAGAGGACTAATATCCAGTGTATACAAAGAACTAAAGAAGCTGAAAAGCAGCAAACCAAGTAATCCAATTAAAAAATGGGGAAGAGAGCTAAACAGAGAATTCTCGACAGAGGAATATCAAATGGCAGAGAAACACTTAAAAAAATGCTCATCCTCATTAGCCATCAGGGAAATGCAAATCAAAACAACCCTGAGATATCACCTTACACCCATCAGAATGGCCAAGATGAAAAACTCAAGTGACAACACATGCTGGAGAGGTTGTGGAGAAAGGGGAACCCTCCTCCACTGCTGGTGGGAATGTAAACTGGTACAACCACTCTGGAAAGCTATCTGGCGCTTTCTAAGACAATTAGGAATAGTGCTTCCTCAAGACCCAGCTATTTCTTTTTTATATCAACGTTTTTTCTTTATTCTTATTATTTACTACGATTTATCCACTTTGTATCCCGGCTGTAACACCTTCCCTCCTCTCCTGCAAGCCACACCCTTCCTTCCTCTTGTGCGCTATGTCTCTCCCCTCGTCGACTGATAGGGGAGGTCCTCCTCCCCTACTATCTGACCCTAGCCTATCAGGTCTCATCAGGATTGTCTGGATCCCCTTTCTCTGCGGTGATCCAAGAGCTGGCCACTGAGTCCATGAAGGAAAAAGTTCCTGCTCCCCTTACTTGGGAACGCCCATGGAGACTGGGCTCCCCGAGGGCTATGATGAGAAGAGGGTCTGGACACTCTCCATACATGGTAGTTGGTTGATTCATCAGTCTCTGCAGGAGCACCTGAGCCCAAATTTGTTAGCTCTATTGGTCTCCTTGAGGCCCTCCTGTCCCCTCCAAGTCTTTCTATCATGCCTTCTATAAGATTCCCTGCACTCTACCCAAAGTTTGGCTATGAGTCTCAGCATCTGCTTCAATACCTTAATGGGTAGGGTCTTTCAGAGGCCTCTTGTGAAAGGGCCTGTCCTGTTCCCTGTCTTCCCCCAGTTCCAATGTCTATTCTGTTTGCCCTTCTGTATGAAGATTAAGCCTCCTTGTTGTTTAGCTTCTTTTAGTATGGTTTTCCTATATTATATAGCTAATATCCACTTATAAGTGAGTATACACCTTATGTTTCTTTCTGCTTCTGGGTAACCTCATTCAGGATGATGATCTTTTCTAGTGTCATCCATTTACCTTCAAATTTCATTATTTCCTTGTTTTTAATTGCTGAGTAGTAATCCATTGTGTAAATGTATCACAAATTCTGTATCCATTGTTTGGTTGAGGGACATCTAGGTTGTTTCCAGATTCTGGCTATTAAGAATAAAGCTGCTATGAGCATGCTATTCCTAATTTTCTGAGAAAGCACCAGATTGATTTCCAAAGTGATTGTACATGTTTACATTCCCACCAGCAATAAAGTTTCCCCTATCTCCACAACCTCTCCAGCATGTGTCATCCTTTGAGAATTTGATCTTAGCCATTTTGATGGGTATAAGTTGGAATCTCAGGATCCTTTTGATTTGTATTTCCCTGGTGACTAAGGACTTTGAGCACTTCTTTCAGTGTTTCTCTGCCATTTAATATTCCTCTGTTGAGAATTCTCTGTTTAGTTCTCTACCCCATTTTTAAATTGGAGTGCTTGCTATGTTGGTGTTTAACTTCTTGAATTGTTTCTATATTCTGGATATCAGCCCTCTGTCAGAAGTGGGATGGGTGAAGATCTTTTTCCGGGTGCTCGGCTGTCGTTTTCTTCTGTTGACAATGTTCTTTTAACCTAGTGCCTTATTCCGTGCCCCATTTCTACTGCTGTGACAAAATACTATGACTAAAAAACCAACTTGGGAAGGGAAAACTTTATTTGGCTTATATTCCCATATCACTGTTCCTCATCAAAGAAATGAAATTGAAGAACAAAAACTCAAACAGAACAGGAACCTGAAAGTCCTGGAAGAACAGAGGCCATGGAGGAGTGCTGCTTACCGGCTCACCAATCATGGCTTGCTTGGCCTGCTTTCTTATAGGACCCAGGAAAACCAGCCCAGGGATATCATCGCCCACAATGGGCTGGCCCACTTCCGGAAATCATTCACTAAGAAAATGCCTTACAGTCAGATATTATGGAGGCATTCTTTCAATTGAGGTTCCTCCTTTCAGATAGCTAGTTTGTATATCATGTCGGCCTAAGACTTCCCAGCACGTTGACCATAGTCTCGGATAGTCCTACATGTCCTGCTTTTGGTGGGTGTAATGTGCTGTGTGTGTTTGTGCACTTTGTCTGATCATCCAAGATTTATCTTAGTAACAGTGGATGCCGGAGCTCCAGAGAGTTCACTACTTGTCATCGGAAATATGTGTGCTTTTAGGGCTGGCATCATAGTTTAGGAGTTTGCATTTTGCTTATCTTTAGCCATAACATTTTGTCATACACAATCTTTCTTCCTTGTTTCCAAGAAAATAAGTTCTCAGATGCAATCGTCTACATCACAATGTTGTTTATCATGATATTTTGAAGGCTGGGTTCCTAAGTCACTTACTGATAAGAGTGCCTATTGTTCAGTATTATGTCCTGGTGGTTTACAGTGACAGTAGGACTTTTGCCCCATATTTATGGTCTATGTGAAGTCCGGTGAATATTTCAAACTCTGTCCCACATAATGAATCTAGCAAATGTGCCCAAGTACGTTTCTGGCATCATAAATGACTGAACAACCAGGAGGACATCTTTTGCTTTTTTCAGTGGTTGTATCAATTAAAATCTTGATTGACCTGAGATTATTCTTTTACACCAAAGCTTTGATGGTCATATAATTTCTCTTCAAACAGATGCACTTATTTGACAGTAACATAGACATAACATTTTCCACTATTTCCATTAGATACGCTGATGGCAAGTTTAAGGTGTGTGTGTGTGTGTGTGTGTGTGTGTGTGTGTGTGTGTGTGTTCTTACTTAATGAGACCCAGTGACCACTGCCACTTATCTCAAAACAACATGTAACAAGTAGATTCTGAAAGTGGCTTTAAGGGAATAGAGGCCTTTGACTTCAGTTTACATCCCTATGGTAGCTCTTCCACTCTGGGAGTTTGGGAAACAGGCACTTGGGAGAACAGAAAGAAGCAAAATCCAGTCATGGGTAGGTCTAATCACCCCTATACTGCAGGGCAATGACAGTTATGACCTCCTGCCATCCCACAGTGGAACCACTACAAAAAGTTAGATGTAGAGAAAGGAAGGCTTCAGTTTCTCAGCTGCTCATGCCAATTGTAGAACGCCTCTGACATGAACTGCCTGGTAATAAGAGTGACAGAGTAAGTCATGCCTCGGGGGAGTTTGTCAGTGTTCTTGCTAAGAGGAACAGTGCAAATCCTTGAATGAATGTTCTGCTCCTTGATGGCTTCCCTTAAGGTAATTTCCAAAAGAATCAAATGATTATCTCCTTATAGTTGCCATTGGTTATGTTAATATATTTTCTGGGGAAAATGATAATAAGAGCCTCACCTCATCATTTGGAAGTCAAACAAAAATTCATATTTTAGAAATGTTAATTAATTTGGTCACATATGTAAGAGACAGGTAATATTTCTACATTTTCTAGTCTACTAAAATATGATAATTAACATTATAACAACCTCTTATACTGAACTCATGCAATGTCATAGATTTTACTTTACATTGTTAATAAAGCTTGAAGCCAATGAAACATAACAAGATATGTTTTGCAACATGATAGAACATCCACAAGAGACTGAATTAGATGTTCTTAGTTTAATCCATACATCTAAAAATGGATAAAATTATGTCATTCAGATAGTTCTGAACATCCAGTGATCCCATGATTTGTTCTAAAAAAATATGTAGCTCTTCACATACTGAGAACTCTATAGGAAATGGTATGGGATTTGTGGCCCCAAAGGCACAATGACAAGATAAATATTCTAATATACATAAACACCAATGAGTTTCACGTGGAATCAGAAAGACCTTTAGCAACTATAATGATGCAATTTCAAGGGTTTTGTTTCTTTTAGTTTTTGTTTTCAATTTAAGTCCAAATGAGAATTACATAATATATTTATCATTTTGTTTCACTTGGGAAATAAGTATGAGCATCCAGGTGATAAATGGACTGAAACAATTAACATGCAATCTCTACTCCTGAGAAGTGCTTGATTAACATGCAAAAGAAACATTTGCTCCAGAGCCTTTAGGTGCCTGACTGAAGCACAGAGGAGAAAAAAAGGCCCTATGTGAGCACCTTCGGAGGTAGAATCTTCAACAACAGAGATGAGGATAAACAAATATATTCCATTGGACACAGAGAAAATGAAGTGGCAACAAGTAAAAATAGCTAATACTTGCAAGGTACTTACTATGTGTCAAATATATCCCTAATAACTTCACATGCACTGACTTCATTTGATCCTAACAATGTCTACCTACTAAAATGTTTATTAATGCAGCATTTACAGAAAAACCCCTAAAACATCTTGAAATTATGCATTTGAACTAAGTCATTTAGACTTGTCAAAATCTGGGACAGAAACTGAGTTCAGAAGAAATAAAAATATCTGGGGAAAGGAGTTCCTAAGTGTCTCCAAAGCAGGTCACTCATTAATTTGAAAGTCCTCCAAAAAGAGAACTATTGGGAATTGTGGTGTGTGGTGGTGGAAAAGAAAAACTCCCTCACTTTTTGGAGGGAATAACTTTAAAGATGCTTAAGTGGCTACGTTTACTTGGTGCAGTTAAGAATTAAACTTGTCAATTTTAA
>REGO01000646.1:47678-99683 GCA_010120015.1 Rhombomys opimus
TGGGGGGAGGTCCCCCCCTATCAGTGGACTTGGAAAGGGGCACAGTGGTGATGAGGGAGGGAGGGAGGGACTGGGAGGGAATGAGGGTTAGGGACACGGCTGGGATACAGAGTTAATGAAATGTAACTGATAAAAAAAAATAAATAAAAAATAAAAAATAAATAAAAATAAAAATAAAAAGTTGGTTCTGAAGTGTTTGATCTCGCCTTCAAGTCACTATATGCTATTCGAAGTTCTTGAGTCAGAAGTAATACCAGAAAGGGCTATGTTAGATATATTTATTTTTAAATTTTTTAAATTTTTTAATTTAATTTTATTTATACACTTATTACCATTTATTCACTTTATATCCTCCCTGCAGCCCCCCCTCCTTTTCTCTTTCCAGTCTCACCCACTCTCCTTCTTCTACCCCTATACCCTTTCCATAGTCCCCTGATAAGGGAGGAGCTCCTCCCCTTCTATCTGACCCTAGCCTATCAGGTCTCATCAAGCCTGGCTATATCATCTTCCTCTGTGGCCTGGCTAGGTACACCCCTAGGGGAGGTGATCAAAGAGCCAGCTACTGAGTTTATGTCAGAGACAACCCCTGTTCTCCTTACTAGGGAAACCACTTGGAAACTGAGCAGCCAATGGACTTCCTTTGAACAGGGGGTTTAGGTTCTTTCTTTACATGGTCCTTAGTTGGAATATTGGCCTCTGCAGGCCACCCTGGGCCCAGGTATTTGGGCTCTGTTGGTCTCTTTGTGTAGTCCTGACCCTCTTCTTCCATCAGGATTATGGAACTCTGCCCAAAGTTTGGCTGTGAGTCTCAGTATCTCCTTTGATACCCCAGTGGGTAGAGTCTTCCAGAGGTCCTCTGTGGAAGGCTCCTTTCCTATTCCTTGTCTTCTCCGACTTCTGATGTCTATCCTGTTTGCTCTTCTGAATGAGGATTAAACATCTTCCTTAGTGTCTTCCTTTTTGATTTTAGTATGTTTATCCTATATCATACGGCTAATATCCACTATACTTTCAGGGATCATTTCTATAGATATATTTATTTAAAAACCATGAAAAACCAGCAGGGTTGTTTGAAGAGGTGCTAATATTATTTCTTGAAGAGTGAGTGATATGAAGAAATGGAGACAAAAAGCAAATATAGCCAGTCTCCAATGCATTACAATATCAAAGAAATGGTTTTGCTCTTTTGTGGAGATAAATGTTTTGAGGAGGAAATTATAGGCAATTGCCCACCAATTTTAGAATTAAATGATTAGAAATATATTGAGATAATTTTTAGACTTTAGAAAATTATATCTTATATCAGATAAGTATGAAAAATATGATTAATGTGTAAATTATGCAATTTCTTGAGAATGTTAATTTATTTTAATGACTGAAGTACTGTAGACATTATACTCTTTACAATTCTAATAGAAAAATAAAATTTCTTTATAGTTAAGAAAACTTGTATAATCCAACTAAATTTCAAAACTATAATGTAATTTTCTATGATATTATATTTCTAATATTCTATTTGAATAACTAAAATAAAGAAGAGAAAGTTCAAGGTTCCACAAAATAACCAAATATGGAATGTTTAAAAAACGAAGTGAAATGCAGTGGAAGGCTTCATTTTAAAATAAATGCTGACTGGTGGTTTTAAAAATAGAGTCTTGCTGCTGGCAGTTCTTTCTTCTACAAGGCCTCATATCCAGCTCCCACTCAGTGGCCAGGGTCAAACCTGGCCCAGCATGCCACAAACTGAGGTATCCCTGCCTCTAAGACAGGGTAGACTGGGGTGCATGCACCCATCCCACACCCTGTCCATTATCTCCCTCCTGCACCTGGACAAGGTTCAGCCCTTGCATTGCTTTCATGTCCCTAGTGCTCTGACTTAGCTCTGGGAGCATCACCCCTGCCCCTACACACCCTGGCACAAACACACTGTGGTGGTTTGAATGAAATAGCCTCCATCGGCCTATAGAAAGTGACACCACTCAGAGGTGTGGCCTTGTTGGAGTAGCTGTGATCTTGTTGGAGGAAGTGTGTCACCATGGGGGACCTGGGGGTAGGAATTGAGGTTTCAAATGTTCAAGCCTGGATCAGTGTTGCTCTCTCTTCTTTCTGCCTGCCAGTCAGTATGTAGGACTCTCAGCCACCTCTCCAGCACCATGTCTGCCTGTGTGCTGCCTGCCATGACAATAATGTATTAAGACTCTGAACAGTAAGCCAGCCGCAATTAAATGTTTTCTTTATAAGAGTTGCTGTGGACATGGTGTCTCTTCACAGCAATGAAGCCCTAACAAAGACACTCAGCCACAGTTAGGACCGAGGGACACAAACAACCTCCAGGCCACGGCAGGGCTACACACACTAGTGCCTTCGCCTGTGTGTTATTCTCCTGTTGTTCAAGGCCAATTAAGAATAAATGCTTCCTACCTGTGGTTTCTGAAAATAGATTTAGTTAGTTTTCTCTCACCGTGCTGTTTTTCAATACTATATAAAATTTTATTTAGAAAACTAACTAAATTGATACCTCTGGTTGTTATTTTGTTTTCTATTAAAATAAAATAAAAATGATGGACAAGGGGAAAGTGAGATTTCTATAATTGCGATCAATGCAACCAAACACAAATTAAAAAAAAAAAAAAAAAAGAGATTTCTATAATTGCGATCAATACAAAAAAAAAAAAAAAAAAAAAAAAAACAAAAAAAACAAACAAACAAGAAGAAGAGTACTCCAAAGAATTGTAAGGCTCATTCTCCCTACAGAATGAATGAAACTAACATTTTACAGATGACTAGAACTATGTTACAAACATAAACTTTACTTTGAAGCATTTAAACTTATGAAACCAAAGCTATCCTTATACATATAGGGATATATAGATACATACATATTCAAGAGTGACATGTGTTATAAATATGTGGGGAATGCACGTCTGCACATGGAAGATGGTGGTTTACCTTGGGTCTCTTGTGTTGTTGCTCCCTACTTTAATTTTTTTTTAATATTTTTATTAATTATTAATCTTTGAGACCTTCATAGAATGTGCTTTGATTATATTCATCTCCTTAGTTTCAACACCTCCCAGTACTATTTTCCATATATATATATATATATATATATATATATATATATATATATAAATTTTACATGCTGTTTTATATATTTTTTAAGCCTACTGAATTCAGTTTGTGCTTCTGATGTATTATTGAATATGAGGCCATCCATTGTTTAATGGTATACCTGTATACTTATACTCTTAAAGAAAACACACTGCCCTTCTTTAAGCAGCTTTCTGGTGACAACAGACCTTCTGCTGGGGATGGAATATAGAGCACACACACCTACATTCATACATTTGAGATTGTGTTGGCTTGGGTTTGTATAGTTCTTCTCCATATTGTAACAATGTTTGTTCATTCATATGTACAACTGCCCTAACCTTATCCCTAACCCTAACCCTAACCCTAACCCTAACCCTAACCCTAACCCTAACCCTAACCCTAACCCATGACCTCTGAGGAGATTTAGAACAGCTAAGTTGCCTGGGAGAGACTGATCAACCATAGAGTTACCTATAAAATAAACAGAAAAACTTCACAGTTCCAGTTTTCATGAGTCGCCACCCTTGTTAGCATAGGGCTTGTTAGAGTAGAGTGGGGGGATGCAGTTGCCCTAGATTTGCCCATGCTTTTGTGTTGATAACAAATAAATTCATTCTTCATCAAGCTGAATAGCAATGGCATCTTCACTTTGGCCCAGTTGTCAGTTCCTTCTCTGAAATGAGTAAATGTTTGTGTAACATTTCCCGAAGAAAAGTGTCTTACAACAGATATCCTTTTTGTTTTAACATGAGCAAAATTCTGAGGCTTTTGGTTTGTTTGTTTTCTGCTTTAGTGTTAATAGAATCCAAAAGTATTAATAGAGCTTGAAGGTGTTTATTAAACCAATTGCTAAAAATTTATGCACCAGTGTTATTTAAAAATGGATTTCTATTAGTATCCTGTGGATATACTTTCCTAAATAAAAGAGCCATTTCAGCATTTCCATTCACGAAATGTAGTCTTGTTTTAAACTGGTTTAATTTTGTCTTATTCTTGTATTTTAAATATCTTCCTAATATTACCACATCTCTGTGGCATAAGTTACAAACACTGTTCTGCCTTTGCTTTGTTTGTTTGTTTTTCTTTTTAACTATTTTTTTTCCTAAAATGCCTGCTGTGGTTTTGGTATGAAATTTTTCCTAAAGCCTTATTTATTAAATAATTCGTCTCCAGAGAGCAGTACAACCACTAAAAGGCAAATGGATTCTGAGGGCTTTGATCTAATAGATTGATAATATGACAGCTTTATTGAAAAGTAGTGAAGAGTTAAGGGTGGAATCTAGTTAGATGAAATAAGCCATTGTCTGAGTGCTCAGGATATGCCTTGCTCCTATCCACTTACTTCCTCCCTCTGCTTCCTGTCCCTGATGAAGTAAGCAGCTTGGGTGTATCTTGCTTTCTCCACCTCAGCACAAGCCCAGTAACACAAAGGAAAGTAACCACAAACTAATATGTGCCAAAATAACTGCTCCTTCTTTGTAAGTTTTGTCATAGAAAGAAAGTCCAAATAAATTTTATTACTCAGTCTATGATGAATTCTTCCTCCTGTTAGGATTCTAAATTCATGGTTACAGTTGTATATAAAGTTCATATTTCTGAACTGAGATTTTGTTAGATATTTTTTCCCTAAAGAAGTTTCATATTTTATCTATATATATGGTACTTACCAGTTTTATCATATGATTTGAGATATAGATCCACACTTTTCTTTATGTTTTTACTGTTACTGATTAATTTAATTTTTCAGGTGGCTAACTAATTTCCACAATATAATTTACAAGTGAGTCATTTAGCTATGAAAAAAACTCCATATTTCTATAATATGGTGGGGGCATTTTTTTCAGCTGAGGTTCTCCCTTCCAAAATGACTCCATGGTATGTCAAGTAGACATAAAACTAAACAGAACACTCATCTTCATTTAGTTTTTAACCATTATTTATCTAAAACTATTAGTCTTAATTTTTCAAATTTTTTCCTTATATAGTTACATCCTCTCATTACCTGGGGTCTACAAATTTACATTTATCTTTAAGCAGAATTTTTAGAAAATGAATACCCAGATGGGGGTCAACTGTAAAGATTCTGATGCTGAATGACATCAATGCATGGTGTCCTGAGATCTATATATACATTTGTTAGAATAGCCATCCATTTGGAAGCTCTGCTTGGTATGGAAGGATATTAAATATATTACATATTTAATATTTACCATAATTAATATAATATAAACAATATAATTATTTTACTATAATTAATATAAATTAATATAAATTATAAATTAATATTAAATATTTTTAAATCTATAATTTTCTATCTACCATTTAAGGAAGATAATATTAGACTTTCTCATCCTGCCTACTTATAGTACCTATAAATAAGACCCCCAACACACACATGGCTTTTGTTCCTGCCTCCACATTTCTGTCTTGAATTCCTGCCCTTACTTCCTCAGGAATGGAGATGGACCTGAGAATTGAATAATGAAATAACCCCCTTTCTCCTCAACTTTATTTTGGTCATGGTGTTTTATGACAACAAAATATTAAAAATGAGTAATTAATAGATTTTTTTTAATCCTGGGAGAAAATCCTATTGATCCATGGCATTTTAATAAAAAAATAATTATACTATGAGATAAGAAAGCTGGTACAACATGGAAGAGAAAAAGAAGCAAGATACATTTAAGTGTCAGTTGTCAAACAGTAGAGAATATGAAATAAAAATGGAAGGTTTATTACAAGTTCCAGGTTGTGGGTTACGACAGTTTTTTTCTGAACTATCCATAAAAAAATTTACAGTAAATTATTTTAAGATAATAATATATTTTATAGCACCACAATATGTAATATAATGACGAGCTAAATGCAAATAATGAAATAGTTTTAATGTGATCATCACATGCAACCTACTTTAGTAATATTATAATGGCAGCATTTATATAGGAATCACTATATGCTAACTAGTTCTCCAAACAGTTTCCCAGCATTAATGCATTAATTCTTCAAGCAACCAAATAAAGCATAAACTCTCATCATTTGAATGTTACTTACAAGCTGGGACTGAACATAAGAAATTAAATCACCTGCCTTATAATGTATGCTCAGTAATGGCTCAGTAATGCTCAGCTTTGCAGCAACCAAATCAAAAGTAACAGCTTTGAGATGAGGTTTAGTGTACAGGCAGTTAGCTATGTAGACCTAATGAGTATAGCCAGGATGACCACTGTGGATTATTAAAAGGAACTTCTGTTTCCTTAACCAAAAATCATAATGATAAACAGTTGCAACTTTCAGGAGGAATGTTCAAGAATATAAGTCAGAAATGAAAATAGCCTTTTCCAGTTCCAATTCAAAGCCAGATTTTTTTTTTTTTCGGTTTAGATTTTAGTTTAGATTTTTAGTCAGATTTTAGTTTAGAGACTTATGATGTGACTTCTGCTTGAAGTATAGGCTGCTACTCTTTGTTTATGAGTCTTTATTCCTAAATGCATTAGTGACTGGCATGGTGATAAGCCTGATCAGGACTCCACAGGTTCAAGGTCAGAACATCCAGTAGACTCTTCTGCTCCAGACTTTGCATTTCATTGTCTAGTTTGATAGAAGCTAACCACAAGTCCAGTTCTCCAACCACAATAACCATATAAAAGAATTGCAGAGTTTGAGCACTCAGGAGGCAAAGGAATGTAGATCTCTGAATTCTAGGCAATCCTGGTCTACAGATCAAATTTCAGGATTGCCATGGTAACACAGAGAAACCCTGTCTCAAACAAACAAGTAAACTAGCAAGCCAATGAAACCTGCTTCAGAAACAACTATAGCTGTAGCATTAGCACTGCCTAAGTAAAACTTTAACCCCCAAATACTCTTATGATAATACTGAATGAAATGACTGATTCCTTCTGGTTTGATTGAGAACTGATCCCATCTTAATACGTGTTTATGACTATGGAAAGTTAGGAAAAAAAAAACTCATGAACAAAAAGAAACAGTTGCAGCCTATACCTCAAGCAAAAGTCACATGTTTTGCCTTTATCCAGGCTACCCACAATCAAAGAAGTTTATGGCCTTCTTTGATTAATAGTATCGTTAAATATTACAAATTCTTGGAGCTTTAAGAACTCTTTTTTAACAGAATTTCCATTAGACTATAAAGAATTGGTTTAAAAGTAAGATAGGAATTCATTCATTGAGAGAGGTTTATAAACCTCCATTAAAATATTGAACTACATTGTGTTCAGAGACTTCTAGGGAAATGGACTGTGGGTATTTACGTCAAATTGAAGGAAGAGTAACTACTCATGCTGAGTTTGGTAGACTATCCCTCCTGTGGATCCATGAGTTTGCCCCTAAACAATATCTCTTATCTGGATTCTCTAACTTTTGGCCTGTGTCTAGTAGGTGAACCCATTATTCCACAAAAAAAAAAGTTTTAACAGATAAAAGATTTTCCCTCTTGCTGATGCAGATGAGGTGGCTGAGAAGTTACAAGTGTTTGTTGCTCTCCTAAAGAACTTGAGTTCAGTATCCGCATGAGGTGGTTCACAATCACCTCTAACTCCAGCTCTAGTATATCTGATACCCTCTTCTGAATTACATGGGTGCTTCAGTCACAAGACATGCATCCACATCTCTCTCTTTCGCTGTCTCTCCCTCACACAATCTCTCACACACATACTCAGACTTACATACACACACACACACACACACACACACATATAAAAATAAATATTCTTAAAGATAATTTCCTAGTCATTTAGTTTCCTTATCTGGATAAATTTCTAAGCTATGATGTTGAAAGTATTTGTAATGGCAGAAAATTAGACTTAGCTTTCACTCTTCCATAACAAGCATGCATGTCCTGAAATTATAATGTCCCTGAATCATTATAAAAACAGAACACAAAATACAAACTACAACTCATTTATACATTTAGAAGAAGTAGCAAAAAATGATTTAGCCTATCCACCAAAGATGTGCAGTAGATATTTTTGCTAAGTGATGTGAATGTCACAGGACAATAAACACTGTAAGTTTCCACTGCTAAATATGGGGATTATGCAAAGGCCTCCTGCCATGACTGGGTCTCTATAACTGGGATTATACATCTCTTAAAAATGATACTTAATTTCCTATAACAACAATCTCTATTTGAGTCTGTGACAAAATGAGATAAACTGAGACTGTAAATTAAACACACAGGAACCATCTCAGAAGTACTTAACTAAATTTATACGAAGAACTTTTTAACCATTGTATTCTGTGAATAATTTGGTTGGTGTCCTAGTTCTCTTTCAATTAATGTTAAAAATACAGGGGTTTTAGAAAGTGATATAACGAAGAAACTAAATAAAATTAAAAGTAGAAAACTCTGCAAAGAAAATATTTTAATGGGAAATACCCATGACCTAAATTATATGATCACATCCTTAGTTTTGATACAAGTTGCTAACCACTTTGGAAACTTGAGTTTTATTTTAACTTAACCACCTAGGTGTTTAAAATTAAGTTAAAATAAGTAAAACGAATTTTATCATGGTAAAGGAATTAAATTTACATTCTTAATGAACTGAAAAAATGCATCATAAAAGTGGAAACTTCATTTTGTATTTTAAGTGCATAACTCTTAGATCTAGACTGTAAATCTGCAGTGGCCTACTGAGAAAATAGGCTGTTCTTCTGCATTTATATAAAGCTTCTGGAAAAAATAAATAAAAATTAAAAAACAGAAAATAAAAAAAATAAATAAAGCTGCTGCTTTCATTCTATTACTAGTTGTTTCTTTTTATTAAGGAAATTAAGTTTATGCTAAATCTCTCAAAACAAAAAGTGGCAAAGAGTTTGACAAAGTCCTTTCATTTTCTAGCTGCCCTTGAACTGCAAAGACCAAAAGTATTGGCCATGAATGACACTTTTCTTTTAATTATGATGTTTATCACTTCTTATTCATATAAAATGCTTCTCCCTGCCAAATAATTAACATTGTCAATTAAAGGAATGAGTTAGTGCAAGAAGAAAAGCCCAGGTGGGTTCAGTACAGGATGAGAGTTAGATTAAATATTTCTAAATTCTAACCAGTTATATTGTTCTGTAAATTATCCAAGTGCTGCTCCTTATCTCTAGTCCCCTGTGGAAGATTATTCTCCACACCCTGTTCCTTTATTTTCTTTGAGCTTATCATGCAAAAGACTCTTCAAAAGAGAAGACTGCAGTAAGCACATCATTGTTCTTTTTTTCTGGCCACAAAGATCTTCCTGAAAAAGGATACTATTGGAAAGCAGACACTCTGAAGATTCCAAGACCATCTTGTTTTGTTTTGTTTAAAAAAATGTATAAGATGTCAGCCTTAAGAATGATTATTTTTCAAGTTTTTAGTCTTAAAAAACAATGGAGTGCATTGCAGTCCTAGAGAATAGCACACATGGAGACAAGAATTTCAGCAAACTATTGAAGCAGTTGCATGCACACTCCCACATATAATAAAACTTGCAACTGAATTGCACAGAAGAAATTTGCTTATTTGTAACAACAAAGGACTTTGAGGACAGTGTCTTCCATGTTGGTCCCTGATCTCTGGGTAAATTAGGTAAAAGAGAAGATGTTAGAGTTACTGCCCTGGCATTTCTCAAGGCTGTGGGTCTGAAATGGAAAGAGAGTATAAGCTGGATATGCACAACAGAATTTCCCTTGGGATCCTAGAGTGTGAGCTGCATGAGATTTCTAACTTCATTCTAAATACTTATCTTACACACAGTGATAAGTGTGGCTCTCGCCCCTCATCCAACAGGCTCCCTTTTGCAGCAGACAGAGACCACTAAAGAAAGCCACAACTGGTTGAGAAGCAGAGAATAATCAATTGTTTATCCAATGCCAAGTGTTTAGCCATAATATATAATAAACTCAGCCAGTAATACTTATATGTATCTATATATAAGTAATAATAACATAAAAGTTAATCCCCAAATAATTTTTTAAAAACAAAAATTCATCTAATAAACAAAAAGTAAATAAATAAAAATTTAAAAGAGAGGGGATATGGAATAGAAATTATACAAAAAAAAAAAAAAAAAAAGGATTTCTAAGTCCAAACTTTAATACAGAGGAGGGAAAAATCTATTACTCAATATGTTATTAGAAGGTTTAATAATGTCCCTTTTCAGGGCCGAGTGATAGTAACAAAAGATTCTGACTGTGAAATGCTCCAGTGGAAGGAGTATATATATATGATATATATATATATGATATATATACATATATATATGCATTTATGTATATATATATGTTGGAAGTTTTATGTATAATATATATACACTTATATTATATATATATATACTTATATATACATTCTTTTTTTTCCTACAATTTATTCACTTTGTGTCCCAGTTGTAGCCCCCTCCCTTGTCCCCTCCCTTTCTCTTCTCCTCCCATGCTCCTCTCCCAGTCCACTGATAGGGGAGGTCTTCCTCCCCTTCCATCTGACCCTAGCCTACCAGGAGTGTCTGCATTGTCTTCCTCTCAATAGGAAGTGAAAGACCCTCTCACAGCTTGCCTGGAGGCTGTGAGAAGCAAGGGCATAAGGGAACAACCTGCATGTTGTGGGAGCGGAGAAACTAAGAAACGTAACTTCTCATTCCGTCTTGAGATAAAGGCTGCATAACATAAACAAAACCGTCCAGAATGTACTGAGACCCCCTGAATATTGACACTAGCAAACAGTAGAGGAAGGCAAATGTTCATTAGCAAATGGAGCAGGAGAGAGGCAATGTTCCATGCTCAGTTAATTGTGCTAGGTAGAAGAGTGTTCACAGGTAGTGTTCACAGGTGAGTTAAAGATTTAGATCCAGCCAGGACTTTGCCTCAGGTCCAGGGTTTGGGTTGCTTCTCTGAGCTCCACTAGAAGATGTCATCTTTATGAGATGGGAGAACTGACCCAACTGAAGGACTGGCATGTAAATTTGGTTTGTAAAGTGCAAAAGCAATTAAGAGGAAATGAGAGAAGAGGAAAGAACACAAAAGGATTTGTCAATCCTGGGGAAAAAGGCAGAAAGCTATGCTGTTGAGCTTCTAAAGCCAGAGCAGCAGCTTAGAAAAAAATATAAGTTATAAAATAATACAAGTAAAAAAGATTAAGGTTGACCTAAGGACAGATAATTATCCCCCATCTCCCAGAGTGCGTGATACAAACTATACTAGACATGGAAACTACTTATAAAATCATGGTTTCCCCCACAGCCAGATGTGGACAATGACAAGAGAAAAGAGCCTCAGGGCCAGTTCAGAACCAGTCAGAACTTAGGTGGGCTACAGTGTAGCACTTTTGCCTAAAATAAACCAAGAAATGCAAATTATCCCTGCTGAGACTATCAGGGAAGAGGAGGGATGCAACAATGCTGCAGCAGCAGTCATCCAGGTGAGGAGGTCAGATGTCATATGGACAATGACTGGGTGTTCCCACAGGAGACTGTATTCTTCATCCATCCTGCCATACTCAACAATGCTTAAAAAACAATTGTCAGAGATGACAAAGACGTTTTATAGTGTGTTAGGTCTACCTAGTATTTCTTTTTAAGTATCCTGTTATTTGCCCCTCTAAATAATTCTGAACCACAGTCCTATAAATAAATGCAGCACTTACCAAGCTTCTTTTGGATGGAAGCATTTTTGATTTGTCAGTGGTGCCTTACACACACATACAGACACACATACACACACACACACACACACACACACACACGTAGCAATTTCAAAACATATAAAAGTACAAGAGACAAAGATGCAATAAACCCAAATCAGGAAATTATATGTAACACATAAAGGCAACACACTATATAAAGGTAATATATAATATATGTTTCATATATATAAAGGTGATATATATTATTAAAGGTAACATATAATATAAAAGTAATATATGTTATAATTATAAAGTGAGGTTTTAGTATGTGTATGTATGTTCACAACAGAAATTAAAATAGGTCATGAATTTAAAAGAGATTGAGAAGGAGTATAAAGCAGATTGGAGAAATGGTATAATTATATGATAACCTCAAAAATAAAAGAAATAGTTTTAATGACAGTAGAATTGAATGTTTTGGTAAAAGTTGAATAAAATTGGTATTCACTACATATATACTGTATGTGTATATATTTTATAGTTTGATGATTTCTTATGACGTGTTGATCATATTCACCCTCCCTTCTGCACCTCCTCCAGACATACCACTTTCCACACTTTCTGTTCTCCACCACCGTTCTGCTAACAAAGCCAACTTGTGCTGCCCAGATTTTCCTGAAT
Source organism: Rhombomys opimus (assembly GCA_010120015.1). Classification (NCBI taxonomy): domain Eukaryota; kingdom Metazoa; phylum Chordata; class Mammalia; order Rodentia; family Muridae; genus Rhombomys; species Rhombomys opimus. The sequence continues at coordinate 60,064 of REGO01000646.1, forward strand.
GTGGTGCCTTTCACTGGAGCATGGTCAACTAACTAAGGGCTTCACTCTTAGAGATAACTGACCTAATCTCCCACCAGCTGACTGTTGCAAATGCCTCCTTGACCACAGGTGAGACTTCATGATCATGTCCTTCTCCATTCTGAGATTGGTTCTGGCCTTGTTTTGTATGTGTCTTTAGTTTTAATTACGTGGAGAACAGTAATTTGTATTTAGTTTTGTATTTTTTAAAAAAATGCCAACAACTGGAAAATTAGTCTGATAATCTCTCAAGGACCTGCCTTACTGACAGATGCTTTTTACAATATGTTAAATAACAATCACAAACAGTAGATGTCTACAGTGGAGCAGAGTGATTGCTGAGTCCTATGATATAATTTTCCCAAACTTACACCCATAGAGTCTCACCAAAATGACCTTATAAGTATGAGATGAGCAAGGATGACACCAAAAATCACAACAAAGTGGACAGGGAAAAGCCCACACGGCCATAACCCTACACAAAAAAAACTACAGGCAACTAAAGAAAGTTGAGAGCAAGAGAAATAATCTTCCCTGGGAAAGAATATGACTGGTTATCCAATACACTATGGTCAACTCAGAATTCGTACATACCAGTAACATTACACAGCTGAGCAGATTATATATGAATGTGCTCATACATAGGCATATATACAAACGCACAGGTACACATACATATATGCATGAAATAACAGTTAGTGTAAAAAGAGGCCATGAATTTGAAGGACATCAAGGAGGGGTATGTGAGAAAATTTGAGAAACCAAAAGAGAGGACTGTTGTAATAATAATGTCAAAATATTTTGAGAAAGGTTTTTCACTATAAGATTTAAGAAAAAATGGTTTTGTTCTAACATGCATTTTTAAATTTACAGATCCATAAACAATTAATTTATGCATTGATGCAATGATAATCTCTTAAGAAAATATATATGCTGACCAGAATCTCTTTATTCAGAGTGTATTTCACATTATTCAATTTTTTATTTCTAATCTTCTTGTGAAGGAGGAGTAGTCCTGATATTAAGTGTGTTTAAGATTCATCAGAAATTCTATAGGATTCTCTTGATAAAAAGGAGAAGCTAGATAGAAGATTTATTAAAATAGTTCATAAATGTTTCAAGACTTTTTAGAAAGTCATTTAGAAATGCCCGTCAGTATATTATAAATTTGGTTTCATCATAAGGTCACAATATCGCCAAACAAGTTATAAACACTCATGTATTTTAAATGGCTTTATGCATAATACCAAAGAGTTTCAAAGGAAATTTATATGTTAATTGGAATGGAATTTCTCATTCGGATCTTCCTACCAAATGCAAAACATAACTTGTGCAGCTTAGCTTGAAGACTGTCTTTTGAATGTCTACCTGTGGTAAGTCAAGGAAGAACATTAATTCCAGTAACCGTCATGGAAAACTTTTACCTGCTTAGTTCCATTTAAGAAGATGTTTAAATATACATCTGGGTGAATAGTTGATCAATCTACAAACCATGACTAAAAATGCTATTTTATGAAATTATTCTCTATGTGTTCTCATCCTGCAATTAAAGATACAACCTCATTTTTTTTTTCAAGCAAAATATTTACAAAGAAATGTCTATGTTAACATATCACATTGTTTTAATTTGGTTTAGATGTTTTGAGATTAAAAATAGGTCTAGTGTTCAAGTGACAAAACTTTCAGAATGCAAATAATGTAGGTTAAAAAAAATGGAGGAGACACTGAGAGCAATTATTCCTGGTCCTTTCACTTAGTAAATTAGGAATCAAGATACCAGCATTACTTGATAGATGAAGGATTACTGATATATGAAGGTATTTTGAGCTCATCAGAATCATTACATAGAACACTGTGTGTGGGAAGAGGACTCAAACTGATGAATACAAGCTTTAGAAATGACATAGTTTTTTGGGGAGGGGTTGTTTTTTTAAACTTTAGTCTCAGCAAGAATGAAAAGTTGGAGATAAACGATGAAAAATTAAAACTTAGGTTTCTCGGTTTCCTATAGCTCATTTTTGATACTCTAACTAAATACCAATTATATAGTTTGATACTTAGTTTTTCATTGAAATAGCAATTCCAATATTGAAACCAGAGAAAGTAGCTCCATCCATTTATCACTTTTTGTTGAAAAAATATAATAATCCTTTTATTCTGGTTTTCTGAAACATATACATTATTACTATTATTATTACATACAGTCACTATACTACTGATAGGAGAAAATAATTACTTCTCTTCTCTAACTATAATTTTGTGCCCATCGATCAACCTTTCTTCACCCTTCCTTTGCATTCTTTCTTGTTTCAAGTTAGATTGCTGGGGATACTTAGACACTAATATGTAACACACTACTCATCTGGAGTCTGAGACATACACTCTAAACTGTACAAACTCATTCCTTTTCTGAACTCAGTATTCATCATGCTTGAAAATCTTCTAAAAATGATTCAGTAGATGCTTGGGTCTCAATAAATCTCCAAATGTGAAATATATAAAAAAATCAATCTCAGCAATAAAACATTCAAATATTACCAAACAAGGATAAAACTCAGCATGGATGACTAAGTGCTTGAATTAATCTCTCCCATGGATTTAAGTGGCTAGGATTAGCATAAAGAGCCTTCACAGAGTACAGGCAACAACAAAAACTGCAATAACTCATACAATGTAGTGACTTTCATCTTCGAATCTGGATATTCTTTAATTTTTGTAATAGCCTTAGAAGGTAAATGTCATTATCGTTCTTTCATAGGAGATAAAAGTGAGAGATTAATGAACTGCCCACAGCTACACAGTGAGTGTGAACTATATGCTGATTTTAGTCCGAGATAGTGGTGTAGCTAAAGAGCTATTAATGGAGAGAGACAGCATCAAGGTAAAAGGCAACTTAGAATCCACAGGTTCAAAAATAAAAACAAATGCAAAGTTAGAACACATGGCTCCATGTAGAAAATACCTGATAGTTATTAAAATACAAAAAAAAGTATTAAGTTTTCATTTTGCATTAGGTACCTTTCTATGTTTTCCATCAATTAACAGTGAAAGCTATAGTTTCTGAACAGCAAAGAGCCTGACCTTGACTATCTTTATTTTCCTACTAGTCAAATTTACCTCAGCAGACTGTGTTGTCCTTAGCTTCAAATCTATCTAGACCCTGACCTCTGCTGAGTCTTGCTTCCATATCTTCTCTTGTCAGAATCCCTCTGCAGGATCCTTCCAGGTGTTCATTCTCTAATCAGGCCTCCTTCCCTAACCCATGAACCAGAATGCTTTTAAACCATAAAACAAACGATGCCCTTACAGTTCTGCGAACTTTCAGTGCTTGCCCACCGGAGCTGGAGTATAAGCTTTCTCCGTGATCTCCCTGGGGGTTCTGACCTTGTTTTCAACATTCAACCAGGCCTTCCCATTTGTCAGCCTCAAAAGCAGCTGATCATCCAGGCATGTCTCTCCTTCCCAAGGGTTATGTCTAACTGTTTAGTTATATGGAACCCTCTCTTTCTAAGTATGTTCTCATCACCATTAGGCTTCAAGTTGTTATTAAAATATTACTAGTGCATGTGCCTTCCATCAGTCTATATGAAGCAGTTACCTCCCTACATTACCCCCATCACCTAGCTGCCATTTCCCTAGAACCCACCAGCAGCTCCATACATATTCAAATTATAAGCCAGCCAGTTTTGAAGAACTAAAGTCTATCTTCTCTATGACATTTAAAACTAAGCAGAGAATTTTCCTGTTGTCTGTATCTATAAACGGACATGTTCTATACCAATACCTGATGCTTAAGAAAAAATATCCTAAATAAGAGGTACACTTAATAACTCCAAGATGTAGATAGATACTGTAGGATTTCTGCATGTAAAGACACAGAATCAATTCATTCAAAAACAAAGTAACTTAATGGATCAGTAAGCATTAGAGTGGATTAGAGCAACATAGAGCAGCATGTCAGATGATAAAAACAAAACAAAACAATCCAACCAACTAAACAAACAAAAAATCTTGTGGCGCATGATTTCAGGGTGCACACTCCTAATCACTGATGCTGCTTTAGGTTGTCTAAAAATACCCAAATCTTCAGGAAAGCAATAATGACCATGTCCGCTGGCTTTCCACTATTCTTTTTTTATTAATTTTTTAATTTTTTATATTAATTACAGTTTATTGACTTTGTATCCCAGTTGTAGTTCCCTTCCTCATTCCCTCCCATTCCCACCCTTCCTTCTTCATCTCCTCCCTGCCCCTCTCCAAGTCCACGGATAGGGGAGGACCTCCTCTCCTCCCATCAGACCCTAGCTTATCAGGTCTCATCAGGACTGGCTGCATTGTCCTTCTCTGTAAAATCCATTTTTGCCATTTTGAGTTCTGCTTATGATCCCCATTAAGTGGCAGTGGCACCACAGGGGTGGAGTTGAAGAAGGACTTTCAGTGCGAGAGAGAAAGGCCAATGATTGTAGGAGATGCTACATTAGAAAATGCCCATGTTATCACAAGTTAATTAGTAAAGGACCCAAGAAGGAACATCATCATTCCGTTAGTACAGACGGTGACAGCATCAGTGTGGTTCTGGAGCTGCCATCTGTAGACCGATTCCTACCCCAGCAATTATTATCTCCCACTGTGATTTGACTCACAAACTCCCTGACCTACTCAGAGAATTTGTACTAAGCTCTCCTCATTTTATTATGAACTTTCTATGTTTTTCAAGACAATATATTTCATTCATTTAAAACCATCAAATCCTAGCCGATTTAATCACCATGCACAGATTTACACTCATAATCCTAAGTTATTTGCAGTACACTTTTGACTCCAACCATAGATAATTGCCCTGTTGTGGCAAATTTTTAAATTCATTTCTATTCTAGGTATCTTAGTGCTCATCGCACATTCTTCATTGCTGAACAAAGTGGTGTTGTAAGAGTAATGACCAACACTCCAATCTAATAACTTTAATGGCATCATCGTAGGCCAACACATTGCTGAAGCCAGCTTTATTTTTTTTCAACATATTTAGCTACTCAATAGAGTTGACAAATTGATTACACTTCATATTGAAAATTGATGTTTTCTAGATTCTACAATAAGGGTATTTCACTTCATGATCTACTGATTTTTGTTTGTTTGCCTGTTTGGTTGGTGTGGCTGTTGTTTATTTGTTGCTTGAAGTTAGTTGTTGCTTTAAGTTCCTTCAACGTTGGAAAGTTTGAAGTCCTTTAGCTCTGTCCTAACATGTTTTTGCTTTTGTTTTCATTGTACATTTTGTATACATGATGTTATCGAGTTGTTGTATCTGCTAAAACTACGATAGTTTCAGACTTAAATTTCTTGCTTGGAACTTTTCTTTAAGAACAAGACTCACATCCCGTGGCTCCAGAAGCTTTATTTATACTTTATATGTTTATACTACTAGAAATATCACAGAATGCTTTACTCGTGCAAACCTGCAACTTTAAGATAAAAAGTGAGAAGGATCATATCACCCGTTACACATTAACATTTCATTTTAACAGTTCATGTACTAATTGACTATATTAACTAAACAACTTAAATGATTAATTTACTTGTTCAGAAAATCATTAGTTTTTCTTTGTCTCTCAAAATTAAGATTGTAGTCTAGGAACTATAGTAGGATTATAAAAAAGAAATAGTTACACAAAGAATTAAGTTTAAAAAAGTCACTACTGTGGGCTCGATTCTTAGTGACAACTATCTTTATTCAAAAAGACATTCATTTGAAACCATCTATTGTTACACAATTTAAGTGGTTTTAGTTGTGGCAAACACATGTAAGGGGAGCAGCCAGCCAATGCAGCATACTTTGCTTGATTTCACTTGTGGCTAAACTGCACTGTTTTAAGGAAACAATATGAGCTGCAATAATGGCTCTGTGATTGAGAGGACTGACTTCAGTTCTTAGTGCCCACACTGGGTGGCCAACAACTGCTTTTAACTCTGGCATCAGGAGATCTGGAACTTTTCTCTTGTGTTCATGGGTGTCTGCACGAATGTGCGCGGGCGTGTGCGCGCGCACACACACACATACACACACACACAGAGGAAAGGAGGACAGAAGAAAGAAAAAGGAAGGAGGGAGAGAGGAAGGGAGGGAAGGAGCGATGGAGAGATAGAGGGAGGAGTGGTAAGAGAAAGAAAGAAGAAATAAATGAGCTTACAGTGAAATCTTAAGTGTACTGTTACTTAGCTATCCCTTTTCATTCCTTTTAATGCAGTGCTGTGGTGTCATGTCCACAGGTTCTCAGACGCATACCTCTGTAGAAAAACTGAATTCATCACAGAACACTCCACTTAATGGTTGGTCTCTCATTTCAAGTTCTTTGTGTAACTGTATATATCAGATTCTAATCTTGTTCTGTTTGTCTTTTCTGTTATAGCTGATGTTATTTATAGCACTTTTCTGAGCAAAGAAAACAAAGGTTTTCAGAGAACAACTCAGAAGGGCAGCTTGAGGATATTCTGCTCATGAATTTCAGCATTTGCCACAGACAACTCCAGAATTAGAAGCTGCCATCTCAGGGCAGTGAAATGAGTGTGTTATTGTGGCATAATCTGAACACTCATTAAAAGTTTCCACCAGGAACCTCAAATTGGTTGTGGTTGCTGGGTAGTCAACAGAGTGCTGTGATAGCGAATAATTTGCACAATTCCATTCTTCCCATAAGCAGAGCACAGAATATATTTTTTTGTCTTTAATTCTGAAAGAAAAATGAAACACTGCTATAAATAGTTTTATCTTCTTCCAACTTCAAATTAATTTATGCTTTTGTGTATTAAAATGGGACAAAGAGAAAAATCGATAATATTGGTAGATGCACTGTATTTTAATAACATTGGTCATATATTTTCAGCCATTTTGCATATAAAATTATACCTTTTTCTCTCTCCTCTGGTACCCTCTCCTCTTTTCTCCTGTCCTTCACTCTCCTCTCTTCTTCTTCCCTCTATTATCTTCTCCTTTTCTTCCTCCTATCTCAGGTATTTCATTTTCAAAATGTAAGTACAGATGTGAATCTGTGATCAAGTACTGGATGACCTGTTCGAATGTGTAATTTAACTATGATGAACAAAATACAGTAAATATTTACTTTTTATGTTTGATTAATATGCCTTATAAATATATATTTATAAATATGCAGTTTAATAAACTGTTTCCCAAGATGCTTGTATAAACTAAAGAGCAGTTACTAATATTCATATTTTATGCATATTTTCAGGTTGCCTTATAGTGAAGTTTTTCAACTACCTTCCCAAGGAAGAATTAATATAAATTCTCTTTCAATTTGATTGCTACTGGGTCACATATTAACTGCAAATAAATTTAGTTTACTCATCACTTCTATTGACTTTGACCATTCCCTTTTATCCCCGAGTATGTTGATTGTGGTTTTATTAAATTTTGAAAAACAAAATGTAATTTTCCTCAAGCCTTGCCAGAAATTATTATTCTATTTTTAAAGTAATTGTTATTGATTCTTTGTGAATTTCACATCAAGTGCCCCAGTTCTACTCATCTCCTGGTACTTCCATATCTACCCTCCACCCTTGTAACCTTCCACCTAAAAAGATAATAAAAAATAAAACTGAAATTAAAATAAACAAATAAACATCTAGCCAACCCTTTCGGGCAATGACCTGTTCCTCCTTCAACCATAACCTTTTCTAATGTGTATCACGGCTGTGACACCTCCAGTTCGTCTGTGCATGTACCATTCTGTTCATTGTCTCTCCTGCCTCTCCATCACCTACCTATTCATTATATTAGTGGCATATGAAACTGTGCTGTGTCACAATGTGTCACACAGCATACGCTTTTGTCCAGACAGCTTTAGTTGGAAAGGTTCATTACAATAAGTCATTGGTCTAGTTTGAGGCCTCCGGCTTCTCCAACACTATCAATATTGAATTCTCATTGGGACTCCTCTTGGATATCCTGTTGATGCCTTGGATCTACAGGACTGGCCCTTTAATGTGCTCCTGCAATTCATAGATGAGGTAGATGCTGGGGTGGGTCAATTCAAAGTTCTGCATCTGGGTCTGGATGGTAGCTTAGGTGGTCAGCATACCAGCTTTCCTGTAGCACTGCCATGGCTGCAGTAGGCCTGGGGACCCAGATATGGACTTTCAGGGCAGCAATGGCCAGACATCACAGTGGCCTCAGGCGGCAGCACAGATGTCTAATACCAGACTATTCCTCACTGTCATCTCGTCTCCAGTTCTGCTTCTCTTCATAGTGCACAGACTGCTCTGCTTCTCTCTCCTTCCCACATCTCCACCACATACTTGCTCAGAGGCAGCAGGCAGGCCTCCGGCTGTCTTCTGCTTGCCAGCACTGCTTGGCTACAGGTGGGCCTCTGGCTTGACCATTCTTTTTTATTAAATGCCTAATCATCACTGTACCTTTCTATAGCTGATTTCAAATTGTACTATTTTATTCAGCCACCATCTCTTATCTATGTGATCAATACTTGTTTTCAATAGGAGTGGGAACAGTACAAGGAACTGTGCTTAAACCTTCTTGCATGTTCTCCGTCTGAGCTGTTTCGTACTGAGCATTTCCAGGCCACAGAGTAAGATGCAAGCAGTCCTGATGAGACTTGATAGGCTGGGGTCAGATGGTAGGGAAGGAGGGCTCCCCCTCGGTGAGAAATAGGGGAGAGAAATAGGCTAAAGGGAGGGAGGGTGGTACAGTGAGGAGATGAAGGAGGGGATTACAATGGGGATGTAAAATAAGTAAATTATAAAAATAAATTTAAATTAAAAATGATTGAAATTGTAAAAGATTTTTAAATCAATTTTTAAAAGTATGAGGATATCAGATAATCTGCAAATCCTAAAATATTAAGAAAATGACCAAAAAAGGGCAACCACAGACCACTTTTTAGAAAAGTATTGGTTTTTCAACCATGATGTCAAACTGGAGAAATCATTTAATTACTTCTCTTTTCATCTTCCAAGGTCTTAATTTATAAAGTTTTAAGACAGAGCAATTTACTAATATGTGCAATGGCTCTATATGCAGTAAAAGATATTCTTTGATATTGCAAGGAAAACCAGAGGAGGATATGATCTGAGCTGACAGTAAGTAAGTAATCACAATTGCAAGCACAGAGCTGCAAATATATCTTAAGAGGAAGAATGAAAACATAGAAATGAGAGTTTTAAAAACATACTAAACCGAATAGCTTTACACACAGCATGAATACATGACTGTGCATGCTTGTGTGCCACTGAAGAGGCACAGGATATATTCAGAAAGAACAGTCTGTAGGCAATGTGAAGTGGCATTGTAACTGGAAGACACAGAAGGTAGAAGAATTTGTAACTGATCTAATAACACAGAAACAAATGATGCCAAAATATACAAGACGTGAACAGACAAGCATACATAGTCTGTCTTTGTGGCAGGTGGGCTGTTTAAGAAAGCGTTTGCATTTCAAAAATACACTTCAAATGAAGTATATTTCAAAATATTTCCCCCTGACAATTATCACAGGACATGGTGTTATTCAAACTGTGTTTGTAGTGGAGCTGGGATGTAGTGGCTTTTCAGCAGCTTCATGCGTTTAGTTTCTGTTTCTTTTGCTCACCAGCTTCATCTATTCAGTATGTTCTGAAAGAATATAATTAAATTAATAATGTTTTACTCCTCACAATGTATTTTGTCTTCATTTACTTTATAAAGAAATCACTAATGCACACCTGTGTTAACCCTAAGTTATCTTTCTAACAATGTATTTATACAACAATAACCTTTGCTTCTGAAGTACAAGTTCATTAAAACAGCTTTAATAATGAATTCGTTATGACTTTCTCACTGGGAAAACATAAAGCTGCTATTCTTTCTGATGACTTTTTCTAAGATAGATAGCATGAATTATGACAGGGAATTATAAAACATCACACAAATATAACAAGGCATTTTGCATTTAAATGGTATATGTTTTAATACAGCAAAAATATGTATTGTTTAACTTTACCTAGCACTGAAATTATGTGTCAAGTTATATAAAATACTGCACAAAACAACAAAACATCTTCTCCAGTCTTTTATTCTAGAGGTCAAGTGTTAAAAAAAAAAGTTTAAAAGTAATAAGTATCTATGAATCATGAAGCAAAGAATCCCTCTAGCAATCCATATTGGCTATCTTTTTTTAAATTTTTTATTAATTACACTTTATTCATTTTGTATCCCCCCATAGGCCCTTCCCTCCTCCCCTCCCGATCTCACCCTCCCTCCCCTTTCTGCATGCATGCCACTCCCCAAGTCCACTGATAGGGGAGGTTCTCCTCTCCTTTCTGATCTTAGTCTATCAGTTCACATCAAAAGTGGCCGCATTGTCCTCTACTGTGGCCTGGTAAGGCTGCTCCTCCCTCAGGGGGAGGTGATCAAAGAGCAGGCCAATCAGATTATGTCAGAGGCAGTCCCTCTTCCCATTACTATGTAAGCCACTTGGACACTGAACTGCCATGGGCTACATCTGTGCAGGGGTTCTAGGTTATCTCCATGAATAGTCCTTGGTTGAAGTATGAGTCTCTGGGAAGTTCCCCGTGTTCAAAGTTCCCTGTGTTTCCTGTGTTTCTTGTTCTGTTGCTCTCCTTGTGGAGACCCTGTCCTCTCTGCTCTTACTATTTCCCACTTCTTACATAAAATTCCATTATTGGCTATCTTCATTTGACCTGAACCATTAAAAGTGGAGAAGTGAGATAGGCGGTTCAAGTTCTTGAATCTATGCCAGCCCTCATGATAGCTGCTCTTGACAAAAACGAGCTTCGCAAGTTTTTCACCCTCTCTAATAAAGAGAGTAGCTAAACAATAAGGAGACAGTTCCAATTTGAGCCACGAGATTTTTCCTGGGCATTTTCTCAGTGCTGGTTTAGAGATGGCTTACGGTTGTACGCAGGTAGGGCATCAGTGTGCATAACATAGGCACTCGTAAGCTTTGTGGATGGTTCTCTTTGTGCTGCCCATCTATTTGTGCAACATGCATTAAGATGGAGGAACACCCATGGTTTCTCTTTTTTTCAATTGGAAAATCATGAACTGCAAAGGAGTGTTGTAGTAAGTCCGAAAAAAAAAAAAAAAAAAAAAAAAAAAAAAAAAACTGGAATTCAGATTGTAACACAAACAACTTTTCAGTCTGAAATCTATATTCTCTACCAGATAGAAATGTATTTTGTAGCCACACACATTCAGCATGCATATCTCAGCACACTGTTGATAAAAAAAAAATTATAATGTTTATGTTAAGTACTGGTTTTCTTGTTGTACTGTGTCTAATATTTATGGAATTTCTCTGAATGTTACTAACACATTCAAATAGTAATACAAGGTCATACATGTGTTTTATACAATGAGAGGTATTTAAAATTCTAGTTTCTCTTTTTTAATTATTGTTATCATTTATTACAATTTATTCACTTTTATCCCATCTGTATCTCCTTCCTCAACTTCTCCAGGTCCCACCCTCCCTCCTTCTTCTTCACCCCATGTCCTTCTCTTAGTCCACTCTGACCCTAGCCTATGAGGTCTCATCAGGACTGTCTGGATCCTCTTTCTCTGTGTCCTAGTAAGGACACTTTGCCAGGGGAAGGTGATCAAAGAGCAGGCAACCAAGTTCATGCCATTGACTGCCCCTGCTCCCCTTACTATGAAACCCCTTTGGAGACTCAGCTGCCTATAGGCTGCACCTGCATAGTCCTTGGTTGATTCATCAGTCTCTGCAGCCCCGCCCCATGCCCGGTTATAAATCACTAAATAACATATGGAAGGAATCTGTTGTCAGAAATATGACATGGTTTAGGGTTACTGTCAATAGCTTCAAGGAATTACAGAAACATACATGGTGATCGATGTACATTTTTCTCTCTCAAGAGGCTTTTATGTTGATGCACTCATTACTAGCATCAAGAAGATTTGCTGCACTGTGAAAGCAGAAGAAACCTAGGATACTTATTTGACACAGTAATGTTTTAAATCTTCACATTTTGATGTTTCAGGGCAGTATAATTATTCTTCACCTTAAAATCTTTGAAATCTAAACTAGAACCACTATCAGACCACAAGGACTTTATCAGTATTAACCTGGCACACCACAGAACTAATAATCATCACAGTAGCAGTATATTTGTGGGATTTAAAGAAAAATCTGATGTTTAATTTCATATTGATTTTCCAGTGTAAACCGTATGTATCTGTATAGGCACTTATAGAAAAGATATTTCATGACAAATAATTATGTATATGTAAAATAAAAAACATACTAAATTTATTATTATGCTGCCTTTATTGGAAATTTTGAAAATATTATAACTAAATATAATTTACCTTAAATTGTTCAAAATATTAGCCTTTCAGATGAGTAACTTATCATGATGCATGTGATACTTTCTTTAAAGCAGTAAGAGAGGGATGTAGGCTTATTTCATCCACTTTATGAAATCTATAATCACATGCATTGTCATTTCTCTACAGAGTGCCGACATGCCTGAGTGTATAGTTAATATTTCATGTGCCCTATCTAATGTCCTTCCCAGACCTTCAGAATAATGTTTTCAAATGCCCTCCAAAGAGACCTTCCTGTCTCCGGAACAATCAAATACATCTCAAGTTACTGTGCTGTGGCTTTACATCAGGATCGAGGGGATCAACCCACAGTTCATGTAATGTGGACTTGAGAGAGTGCAATTTTTTTAAAAAACTTCTTTTTCTACTCTGCCATTCTAAATCTTAAATTTTTATGTTCTTTCTTCAAATAGTCATTCCTGCAGTTCTAACTCAGAGATTCACGCAGTTCCTAAGGCAATGTTCTATGTATACTGTTTGGATCTCAGATATTTCACCTCTGATGGACATAAATGACCAAAATGGAAAACAAAAAGAGAAAAAGGATAAAAAAAAAAAAAGAAAGCAAATCCTACAAGTTTCCAAGACGAAGGTGTGAAATCATGATACCACATAAAAGATAATGAAATTTGAGAAACAAACACCTCAGACAATATTTAATGCTGCTGCTATCTGTTTCTTACAAATGTTATGTACTTGTGTAATAGCTTTGGCAATAAAAAAGCAGCTCTGCGTGTTATCACAATACAGGTTAGTCAGTGAAAATGAGAGACACATTTAATTAAGAATGAAATGGCTTATTTTGTGAATTTCATTTTTTAATTTTACAATGTCCTAATCTTATATTTGTATTGCTCTTTCAAACGCAATAACAGAAGTAGAGTGGTACACTACAAAGATCAGGATAGAAACAACTCTATGGTAGAAATGACATCTCTTTAATCATCTCAAAACAGAGATGTGACTTCTACATAGATATGCATGAGCACATAGTGCTTTGCTACTTACCAGTTATTGTTCTTAAATTTTTAATTAGTTATTCCCTCCTACTTTAGCATAATAAGCACTTTAATAAGTTTGCATTGGCAGCCAAAATAAAGTAGAACAGCTCTGCAATTTCAGCCTGTGAGCCTGTATTCAGTGGAGCAGTGAAATATATTTTCACCTTTTAGCTATGACTTCAGTTTATTTTTCACCTCTGATCCCAGGAACACCACACTCAGTACACGGATGTCCTGGTTATTATCAGTATTCTATTTTATTATAGGTGATTATTTTAATAGCAATTTTTCCAGACAGTAAACATACTTTGGATCCATTCCATCCTTCCGTATTTTTCAGTTCCAATTTTACTTTTAAAATATTTTCTTCCTATGAATCATATGAGGTAGGCGAGTCATTTTTATGATTCATTACTATATAAGTGTAGAAAGTGTAAAGGATATTCTCATACAAACATACAGATAAAGATTGCACAGGCAAAAACAGAATCAATATCCTTTGCTTTACAGAAGCTTTTCAGTTACGTGAGGTCCCATTTACTGATCGTTGATCTTAGAGCCTGTGCTGTTGGTATTCTGTTCAGAAATTTGTCTCCTGTGCCAATGAGTTCAAGGTTCTTCCCCACTTTTTTTTCTAACACATTTAGTGTGTCTGGTTTTATGTTGAGGTCTTTGATCCACTTGGAATTTACTTTTGTGCAGGGTGATAAATATTGGTCTATTTGCATTTTTCTACATGTAGACACCCAGTTAGACTAGCATCATTTGTTGAAGTTAAGTTGCTATCTCTTTTTCTGTTGTATGGTTTTGATTTCTTTGTCAAAAATCAAGTATCAGTAGGTGTTTGGGTTTATTTCTGGGTCCTCCATTCAATTCCATTGATCCACCAGTAAGGGGAACAGGAGCTGTCTCTGACATGAACTCAGTGCCTGGCTCTTTCATCACCTCACCTTGTGGGGTGCATCCTTGCCAGGCCACAGAGGAAGATGATGCATGCAGCCAGACCTTATGAGACCTGGTAGGTTAGGGTCAGATAGAAGGGTAGGAGGCCTTCCCTTATCAGTGGACTAGGGAAGGGGCATAAAGGGAGAAGAGGTAAGATGGGTGGGACTGGGAGGAGACAAGGGAGGGGTCTACAGCCTAGATACAAAATGAATAAATTGAAATAAATAAATTGAAAGTAATAGTAAACAAACAAACAAACAACAGAATTAGAGTGCTCCGTTCCTAGGACATGTGTTTTTCATGAAACTACCAACTCAACCTTGAAAATAAGTGAATCTGCATTTAAGAGCTCTTTTTGGGGAAATATTTGGGTAATAAAGGACAAGACTTATGTCCTCTAGTTTGTTAAAGGAACAGGAAATAAATTAATTCCTTTATCTATGATTTCCAGATTGAGCTTTGATGTGGGCTATAAAAAGTATTTACCATAATATTCATCTTTGAGGATAAAACTGTCTTATTAAGTGTGCGCTCAAAAAAACTGGCCACAAATAGGAACATAATGGATTCTTGATTTTTGAAACCTACCAGATGAAATTGATTCTTATGGGAAAATATATTATTTTAGCACTCCAGCAGTGACAAACTACTCCAGAATTTAGTTCCATGTTTGCTATTTTCAGTTAGATATTCTGGACAAATTTCTTATGTGTACTAAAACAGTACTGATCTCAAACTTTCTTACCTCACAATACTTCTGCAATGATCTGTATTAGCACAAAACCTATGCTAAACGATATATTAAAAAGTTGCTAAATATATAAATAAACCATTTTTTCTACAATTGAAATATCATATGCAAATAATTTTAAATACTAAAATACTTAATAAAGCATTTATAATTATTTATATGGTGTTCAAATTTTAATCTGATAATTTCTTGTGACGTATAGAAAGCTGTACATGATCACATATAACTTAGAATATATAATTTTCAAGCCAGTTTCAACTAATTGAGATCGACTGGAAATAAACTTTAGAAACTAACATTATTATATCCTGGAATGTGAATTCTACTGAAAGAATCACTAAATGATATTAGCTGAATAATAAAGTACAGTTCATTAGGTTAAATATTTTTAATGTCTTTTACTCATTTTGCACGTTGAGGCAATTCGGTTGTTATTATGACATGATAACCGTTTATATTTTTCACACTAAATTGTTCTCATCACTTAGTCCACAAATATATTTAGAAAAGAAACTGAAAGCTTGCCTAAAGAAGATAAGTCCCTAAGTCCTAGATACTGCCAATGATAAGGACGGAAGTGATTATTGACACTGCAGGAAACTCCCCAGGCAGCTTATGAGAAATTGTACAGCACTTTGTAGGGCTAGTTTCCATAACTTACTCTGTTTTTGTCCAGTGAAAACAAGACAGGCAGGTGTCACATCAAAACATATTTCATCTACAAAGTCTTAGAGCTGAAGGTTCCTCTTTCTGCAAGGCAAGCTGTCATCAACATGGATAGTTTATTCTCATTGCTAGAAATGTGTCTATACGATCAACATTGTCAGGAATTGCTAATTTAGAAGGAATCTCTTAACAAAGAGAAACAAGTGTGCTTAGACTTTAGGATTAAACAGACAAAAGCAAAGCAGATTAAGAAAACAGAAAACAATCATTCTCATGTTCTCCAACTCACTTCTGGTAGTGCTTATGCATTCAAAGAGCAAAACATTTCAGAATATATCACACTGAAACTACGTAATCCTCCTTCATTGTGATGATGAAGGCCCATCATACAGCACATGTTCCCTTAATTATTATCAAGAAACTAGGCAGGACCCTTCCAAAAGACCGCTTCATAGCCTTGAAGCAAAAACAATTCCTCCTTATTTCTTGTCATTTCCAAGAACTCTGAGTATTCTTGGAGTAAAATGTTCCCAGACAGGTAGGGATTTTCTGAAACATCACAGGTCTTGTTAATCACCCTCTTGTGAGGGAAATCTTCTGAGGATGGAAAAATGACTGAGACAGACTAGCTGTGTTCCAGTCGCCTCTAGAAACAAGATATTCTTTGAAAATTGTTACTTGTTCCACATTAAGTTTTTGATGATTCCACACATGTATGTAATGTCTTGTGGATATAGTCACAATACTTCTCCTATGTACCTCCTGCACCTATGAACAGATCACCTTTCCTGTTCCCAACCAGTCCACCTCCTATGTTCATAATGTGTGTGTATGTGTGTGTGTGTACACATGCACAGATCTTCCATAGGTAACCATACCTAGTATGACCTGATGATTCTATCAACCCTGTCTTTTCTAGAAGAGAGCATTTCATAGGACTTCTTCCCATCCTCTATTTCATTTAAAGTGTCGGTGCATTTTTCTGTGACATTCCCTGGGCCATGAAAGTGGTAATACAGATATAACTTTTAGTGCTGAGGACTCAACGATCACCCATTCTTTAATCCTTTGACCACTTATGAGTCTCTACTAACCACAGCCTAATGTATAAAGACAGGTCTATGGCCAGGGAGGCTAAAGGGATGGCCTAAGGGTGTGATTATAAGTATTTAGAAGGCAGTTTGGCTACAAATGTCTTTAGCTCAGTGTCAGGAATAAGTTCATCCTCAGGCTTACAGTACTAGGTGTATTTTTTTCAGTCTAGGGGATATCAAATCCAATCAAAAAGTGACTGGATACTCCCAAGACAATAGTTCCACAATTGTACTAGTAGAAAGGCCATTCTTGGCAGTTTGGTACTTTAGTACTCACTCACAATTTACAATTGGAAAAAATGATAGACACCTTTTCTCCACCAGCAATCTGCATAGCTCCTTCCAGTCCTGTGAGTGCTAGCCAGTACTGTGGAGGGCTCCAGCTTACTTGCAGCTAAGTTCATTTTATTAATGCTGCATCTTAAACATATGCTGTATTATTTGATGAGTAACCAAAAGTAATGGTTTATGGCTTTCAGAATTTCTGGTAGGTTCCTGGACAACAACTCATGGTAGAGATATATCCCATACTTGGCAGTACAATTTTTGTTTAAATACCTATGGCTTCTGTAAGCAGCATTATCCATGTATGCAGGAAAATTCTGCTCAAATACAAAGTAATAAAAATAATAATAGTAAATATTTTAGTTAACCTATAATTCAGTAGTCAGTTGTTTGCCTTGAGGTGTGTAACCCAAAGTTCTAGCGTTTGGTCTTCCATAGACATGGCCCTACTGGGTATAGGCAGTCAGGAGTCAAACCACCCTGAGCAACTTCTGTGAGCTTTGGAGGACAGGTTCACCACGGATCCTTTGTCCCTCATAATGTTTTTTGTACCTATTTTCTACTAGCCAATGATAAATCTGCCTTGTGTAGTTTCTTGTATATGGGAATCTGTCCCATTGGATACACATGAGTAGGTAACAAGTATACAGTGAATTTGCTAGACATCATAACTTGTGTGTTCACCTACTTTCAACTGTCTTAACTACTGTAACTGATACTGAAGGCAGACAGGCCATAGCAATGCCCCAAAATCAGGGAGACCACAAAAGATTAAGGAAAGTCTTAAGACTTCCAAAAGGTAAATGCATTAAACATCCCCATCAATTAACTGTAGAGGAGGTGGGAACTCATAGTTTTGTTGGTTATGTCTAATGGCAACTCCACTGTGCATGTTTCAACAGCCTCCCACCTTACACCTTACACAGTCTTCCATCTTACTTATCAGAAGAACTTATCAGAAGATCCTATAATTTCCAGCAATACAATTTCCCAACTGAAAAGCTCTAAAATGTCACAGAAAGTAAATAAGAATTGTTAAAGCTATAATATTCTAACATATTTCTTCCCATTATTAGCCTATTTATACCACATTTTTAAAAAGCTAACACCATCCCTTATGCACAAATGTGATGATAAACTCTCCTCTGGTACTGATCACACTACTCCTTCATTCTAAAATACTTACCCTCTAATTTCAAATCCGTGTGATCTTTCAAGGGCCAAGGGAATTGTGAGGTTTACATTTATCTTTCCTCCATTTATCCCTAATACTCTGATCTAAGTTCACCGCTCACATTCAGTTTTAAATAAAATTATGAAACAGGCTTTCATGTTTCCCAAACATACAACAGCTTTCTTTGAAACAATTATAATTTTCTTATATTAATCATTCACATTTTACTACATAGCGCATTATGGCACAAGGGTAAATTGCTGTTAGATCATTAAATTTACTTAAAGGATCAGACATCTCAACTTATATTTGGCTGCATATATTAACTTTCAAAATTGGACTCAAAATCTTGACACTTGAGTATTTCTTTGAACATGTAGGTTTGTGATGCTTTCAGACATATTAGGCATACCAGCCGAGACAGAGAGCCATAAATGTGCAAATAATACCTTTAAATTTTTTTTAATTATTGAAAATATATTATTCTTCAATTCTATTTTATCTGTATTTGTTTGCATGTTTGTCTACGTGTACTTCATATGTTTACAGAATCTAAAAGAGGATGGCAGATGCCTTGAGAATGATGTTCAAAGTGCTTGTGAGCCATGACATGAGTACTGGGAACCAAACCAAGGATCTTTGGAGAAGCACTCTGTGCTGCTAACTGCTTAACCATCACTCCAGCCATTACCTTTTGCAATTTATGAAAAATTAGAGAAATTAAAAAATAAACATACTAAAATCTGTACACCTAAATAAGATAAACAAGAAAGAGGACCCGGAGTAAGATGATCAATCCTCACTTAGAAAGACAAATGGGATGGACATTGGATGTAGAAGAAAACAAGTAACAGGACAGAAGCCTACCACAGAGGGCCTCTGAAAGACTCTTCCTAGCAGTGTATCAAAGCAGATGGTGAGACTCATAACCAAACTTTGGTCTGAGTGCAGGGATTCATATGTAAGAAGGAGGAGTCAGTGAAATCTGGAAAGGACAGGAGCTCCACAAGGACCAAAAATATCTGGGCACAGGGGTCTTTTCTGAGACCAACCAAGGACCATGCATGGATATAACCTAGAACCCCATCTTGGACATCACCCATGGCAGCTCAGTATCCAAGTAGGTACCCTAGTAAGGGGAAGAAGGTCTATTTCTGACTTAAATTCAATGGCTGGTTCTTTGACCTTCCCTCCCCACAAGGCAAGAGCAGCCTTTCTAGGCCACAGAGGAGGACAATGCAGCCAGTCTTGAAGAGACCTGATAAGCAAGGGTCAGATGGAAGAAGAGGAGGACCTCCCCTATCAGCGGACTTGGAGAGGGGCAGGGAGGACATGAGGGAAGGAAGGAGGAAATAAGGATACAGCTGGGATACAAAGTAAACAAACTGTAACTAATATAAAACATGAAAATTTAATTAAAAAATTATAGCAAAACCAAAAAACAAACAAACAAACAAACTATCATGGCACATTCTAATATTCCTGTGTTGACAGATACTTCAACACTGTTCTTGTGGCCAACACCATGAGACCAGATAGGCCAGGAACCTGATACTACTGTTCTGCTGAAGGAACATAGCAACAAAATGACTCCTTATAACATGCTCACATCAGTGACCTACTCAGCCATTTTCAGAGAAGCTTTGTCCTGAAGTAGATGAAAACAAATACAGAAACCCACAGCTGTCAGTGTCAGTACATATTATGGCTTCAAGTATGTCGGCTTTATGGGATCCCTGTGTCTAAAAACTCATTTGCCTATATATGTTTCTTGTACTTTTTCTTTGGTGACTTTTCTTCTGTTTCTTTTGACCTGTTCTGATTTTTTTTTGTGTGTGTGTGTGTGTGTGTTGTGTTGTTTTATTATATTATTTAGATGTATGTTTGCTTTCTAAGGAGAGGCATAAAGAGCATGGATATGCATGGGAGAGGAGGTAAGAAGAATCGAGAGGCATAAAGAGCATGGATATGCATGGGAGAGGAGGTAAGAAGAATCTAGGAGTAAATGGAGGAGAAACCATAGTCAGAATATGTTGCATTAAAAATCTATTTTCAATGAAAGAAAACTGTATTTGTGTCGATGTTCAGATTTTTTTAATTTCTTGACCCAAAATAATTTAGAGAAAAATAAGAGATTATAGGATGATTCAAACCAAAATATTTGAGTTCTATGAGATTTTTCTTTTGCAGCTGTCATTTTGGAAGCAACTTATAGATAAAGAAAGAGCATCTGTTTAAAGTTTTACAATAATGTGTTTGTCAGATTATACACTTGAATAAGTTGGCTCCCACCTGGTGGTGATGCCATTTGAAAAGGTTTTAAACCTTTTGGGGAAAAAAAAATAAGACTTTTTGGAGAAAAGTGAGCATCTAGTGTCGATTTGAAATTTAATCACCTGGACCCACTTCCTGCCCCTTCTGTCTGCATCCTTACTGCAGATGGCTGCAATATAATCACTTACGGAGTCAGCTGCCATGTCTTCACCATCATGGTCTGGGTTTCTTCTTAAATTTTAAGTCAAAATATAGCTCCCTCCTTTACTTTCTTTTCTTATAAGATATTTGGTTACTGGTATAAGAAGAATAGCTAATGCTTAAGGTAAGCTGTCAAAACTGAAACTGTTTTGTTATTTTTTTTTTTAATCAAATTTTGTAGCTCAAAAGGAACGGGATCTCCTTGTAACCTCTAATACACATTATGAAGACATGGAATTCTGAGAGTCAGTTTGCAAGACACAAGCAGCCACACCCTAGAAGAAACTCATTGAGTGTTGACTGTCAGGACTATGACTGATTTAGTGCTTCTTAGAGAAGTACACAATTCTCCTCTGGCCTGAAAATTTCATGATTCTACTATTATGTTCTTTAAAATCTGAAGCCTGCTACTGTATGTCCTTCCCTTGTATTAAGCTTTTTGCTTTTATGAGTTTTTGAACTTGAAAAGACCATGGGAAAAACTACATTAGACAAAGGGACATTTCAGAATGGCATTGAAATTAGAAAATTATCATAGCTTCCTAACATTTTTGGTATTCTTTGAAAATAAGTATTGCCATCAACTCAGGAGAAAAATGCTGAAGATATTTTTTAGGTTTTTTTTTTTTCTTTGAGATTATAGTTTGATTACATTTCTTCCTTCCCTTTCCTCTCTCTAAGGCTTCCCTTATACTGCCCCTCCTCTCTCTCTCATTCAAATTCATGGCTTCTATTTTGTATTAATTAATATTGCATAGAAATATGTATACACATGCTTATATTCCTAAATACAGCGCACTCAGTCTGTGTAATGGTGGACTGAGCATTAGGCACTGGACAACCAATTAGTGCGCGCTCCCTTTACTAATAACATAAAAGGCCACGCCTATACAGTCTTACCAGCATGACTGCCCAAACATGAGCTGAGCAGGGATGATGCCAGTGAATATGCCAAAACAGAAGGAGGAAAGCCCTGGGGTCGTCAACCCTAAATGAGGATCTATAGGCAACTGAAGCAAGCTGTTTCCACCTATCTAAAGACTCAACCAAAGCTTAGATCACTATTGATTCACACCAACCTAAAATCAAGTATAGTAAATGGGGCTCATTCTGATGAAATTTTATGATTTTATTTTTTAAGTACATAAGACAGAAATTAGAGAGAATATTTTCACTTTTTCCTTTTTACAAAAAAATAATTGACTAAAGGAATAACTTAACAAATACAATATTGCCGCACATACTGTAATATTTGAAATGATTTTTAGCATTGGATCTGATCCCAAACGTGTATTTAGACAGTACGGGCATTGACATCAAGTCTGTTTTCACCTGACATCAGTAATATATTTTTAGTAAGCATTCCTCATACACCTTAAAGCAGTATTTTTAAGTGAGCTTGGATAGACGCTCATTTTTATTCATACTGTTAAGAGGTCTCAGATATGACATTTAAAAATGAGTAAAAAGTTATAAGCATATAATCATTAATTATAAAAAGAAAAGTAGCTACTTCCCAAAGCAGCTCAAAACCTGAAAATAAAGTAGGAATTTGTAGAATAAATAAATTATGCTATTAAGAAATGCTTCATAAAAGTAATTTTAATAATAATATTTATTTATATCTGAGTTATAGTACATGCTTTATCTTAAGTAACTTAAAATGAATAACAATCCAGTGTGGACATAAGAATGGTATCCTTTTGTGATAGCTTATTTGGGATCTGGCTTTATGTTTAAGATTGTTATTCTTGTATCCAATTTTTATCCACAATTCACAAATTATAGAGTTGCAGTGTACTGATGAAGATGCAGATTTAGGGAGACTGAGATAAAATAATTTTCAGGCAAGTTTGACTATAATCCAATTCCTGCTAACTATGAAATAGTAAAATCAAGGAAACAGACATTAAATTCATAATATTTACAATTAACACTCATTATAACAGTAGTGTATATTTTCATGTACATATTTTCTTTTAATATAATTAAAAGGCAATCAGTGTGTATTCTTGAAAGAAATAAATGAACATATCTAAAATATTATTTTTCAGCCACTGCTAGCATTAGTCCGTTTTTACCCCTGACCACTTATTTTTCCATGGCTAAAAGTATGAGGGATAAACAAATATGTTGTCTTTTAATGCAACCTTTCATCAAGATTTGAGGTTTATGAGGTTTAGGGTGACAAATCAACTTGCAGTGGTAATTCTGAGTTTCAAAAGAAAGCAGCCGGCAATTAGCACTGAAACCCACAAATGTCCGTCATGAGAACAGAAGAAAGTTGGAGTGTTCAGCCCTCCATGAGCTGTCTACACCACATCACTCCCCTTGAGGCTCAGTTATCTATGCAAAAGAAGGAGGGTGGCAGAGAGATTGTAAAAGCCAGTGGTGGTGATGTACGACATCAAGGAAGCAGTGCTTTCCAGACACACAATGCCAAATGGAAACTCACAGAGATTGTGACAACCTTCACAAGACCTACATAAACTCCAGCATGACAAAATGCAGACGTGGAAGAAGAGAGATGGATATGAACTCCCCACTCTCCCCACCAGCCGAGGAGCTAATGGCCTGGGATTGCTACCATGCTGGGAAAAGGAATGTCAGCTTTCTGCAAAGGAGTGACACATACTTCACTGTCCATATTTCAGGAAAGTCCCCACATTCCAGACAGATATTCAGACAGACAGAGAGGCAGGCAGACAGACAGACACAAACACACACACACAGAGAAAGAGATTTGAGAGAGAGAGCATAAACATGAATTGAAGTTGCATGGGTATCGGGAGTTGGGGGATTTCTGGGGTGAGTTGGGAAGGTACATAAATATATGATGAAAGTGTATTATGTTAGATTCTCACAAAATAAACTTTTAAGTTATGGTAATTTAAATTTAAATAAACATTCTAACAATATTACTGTTGTTTTTTTTTTGTGTGTGTGTGTGTGTGTGTGTGAGTTGTCTTCCTTCAGAAAGCAAAATAGCTTTTGTTATTCTATAGGATTAGCACTGCCTCTAGCCATATTCCATAGCAGACTCCTGCTCCCATATACTACTAGTCTCTATTGCTGGACGTTGTACTTTCTACTGGTGACTGTACAACTGCTCTCTGTAACAGACACCATTTCAGCTCAAACCTCTCTTCCTTAAGATCTCTGTCACATGTAAAGCCAGCGACACAGACTCTCACCCATGGTTTACTCCCCTCAGCCCCCAGGCACATGTTGCCTGGCTATTTTATAAACATAGACAACTAATATGACTGAGGTTTCTTCCCTTAGCTTATGCTCCTGCTTAGCCTCAGGACCTACTTGTTAAACCTCTTTTTTCAAAAAGGATGCCCCCACGTGTAAGATGATGTGCTTCTTATGAAGCTTGATAAAGTATCAGTCCTCCTTTACCAGATTTTCTATAGAACAGTTTGCATATTTTCTTCAATGTATTTATTGCTACATATTAACTGTTTATTGTCTGTCTCCTCTTCAAAAAGTAAGAACAATAGAATAGAGCATCTGCAGCATTAATTCATGCTGGAGAGACAAACAATTTTTGAACAAATAAGTCAGGAAAGGTCTCTAATGAATAATATTCTTTTCAGAAGGGTTCAGAAGGAATAGCTAAATTTGAACAGGAAAAAGATTATATAAGAGCTACAGTTTCAGGAATTAAAAAAAGACCAAAGAAGCACATAGAGTTGTGGGAAATGATGATGAGGCCACAAGAAAAAAAATATGCTATTGCTTTCGAATTTACTGGATGAATTGCTCTGATGAATTTGGAAGGGTCTTGAGGACAGTGTATGCTGTTGTTTTCATCGGGCTTAATTCAGAAGTTTTTTTTTTTTTTTTCCTTTCTTAACTATCTCCTAATGGTTACTTAGTTCTTTTCTAGTTCTGCATTCAAAAACTCATTAAATAATAATTTCAAGTAAATTTTGTCCTTCATTTCAATGGATTTGGGGAAAATCTGAGAAAACTGTTGGCAGTTTTATACCATTAAGACATGGTATCAGTGTTCTGAGCAAACCAATTGATTGATCTATATTAATAACTCTAAAACCTAGTCTAAGAACCAAGCTAAAACAAGTTTAAAAGGTAGTGAACACATTTATCAGGTCTGGATATCAAATATTAATGGAGAAGAAGATGCACAGTGGATCAGTACTGTCACTCATGTGATGCTGACAGCACAATATTCTGATGCAGAATGATCACCACACAATGAACGGTGGTTTCCAAAACACGGACACAAAATATTAGTAAGCAAAAGGACCTGGGAGTGAATGTAGCACTTGAGAAGCTTGCCTTCTTCTCCCCAGTGCCTACACATGTACATGTTTTCAGTGTGAGAATTAAAAAAAAAAAAAATCACCTCCCCGCTGAGGGAGGAGCAGCCTTGCCTAGACACAGAGGAGGACAGTGCCATCAGTCTTGATGAGACCTGATAGGCTAGGGTCAGATAGAAGGGGAGGAGAACCTCCCCTATCAGTAGACTAGCAGAGGGGCATGGGGAGAAGAGGCAGGGACAGTGAGGAGACTAGGGAGGGGCCACACCGGGATACAAAGTGAATAAATTGTAATTAATAATAAGTAAATACATAAAATTTAAAAAATAGAAAAAAGAAAGAAAAAATATGGCACTTATGTCCAATAAAAATGTCAGAGAGGCCGCCTTCAAAAAGGGATACTTAACGATTCTGGTGAATAAAATCTAGGGTATGATGCAATAAATAGAACTTTAAGAAAAAAGATGACCTACAACACTGAGAAGTGTACTAGCTTGGAATGTTTAGACACCCTAAAGCAATTTAGTCATGCTTGGACAAGACCCTGTTAGCTACATAGACTATTCAATTAGTAAATAATATTCAGAGAATGATTTTTTTCCTAATATAAATAAGCTGTAAAGAACAGTGAGTATGTGAGAGAGTGAAAGTAAAACAATGAAATCTTCTGTGGCCATAAAGCAGCACGGAAGCATAGCCACAAATGAAATGAGCATGACGCTGATTGTTGAGTAAAACCCCGCGCTCTATTGTTGAATAGGCTGACTAATACAAGACACAACATAAAGCAATATGTTTTGACTAATGGGGAGTATCTTTTAAACATATTTTCAGCTCAGCACTTGAGCCCCTACAGTCCATATTATCTAAACAGAAGGAAACATGAGAAGATGCCATATCTAAGGAAGAACTACAGAAAGTTCGTTCTGCAAATTAGACAAATAGCATCTTTAATATCTTTAAATACCCCCCTTTTCTGTGTGTGCACGAGTGTATGTGTTTGAGCATGTGTGTTTGTGTTTTAAAGTCAGATGAAGAAGAGCCTAGCTTCACAACCGAATTGCAACAGTTCACACATTAAATGGGAATCCACAAGTCAGAGCAGCAGTGTGGTACAAGCTGTAATTCAACGTGTGCTATCTCCAAACCATGGGGATCACAGGTTGACGGAGACCCAGAAGAAGCCTCATGATTGGACTACTACCCCCCACTGGGAGGCACATCTGTCTCTCCTATCATAATTGCTTCAGCACGTGCAGAGCCAGACAACATTCATAAGTATTACTACTCCAAATTTTAAGAATTCCCTCCCCTACTAATCTGCCCTCTCTACACATCCACAAAACATATCTCTCATTTACTGCTGTAACTTCAGGGCCTAGCAGTATATGTGTAATGTATAAAAGTTACCAATAAACGTATGTTAAACGAATGTATCAGTGGGTTAAAGATTCAAAATATGACAATCTAAGAAGAGGTCCAGGCTGGAGAGAAGACTTTTGACTGTATGTTCTTTGACAAGTGGTTTCCTTAAAACTCACCGAGGAACATGGGATTATATAAAGAGAATACACAAACTAAAAGCTAATATAGCAAATAGCCCTTCTCCTTAAAGAACAGCTTCCATGCAAAATTTGAACCAAAGGTTACATGAACAGCTGAGGAAAGGAAGACCAGAAAACAATTAACTGATCAATTTCTAAATTACCTTTCAGTAAACACATAAAATGATAATACTGAGAAAAGTGATGTTCTTATTTGCAATAAAATTAATTTCTAATAAATAACATTCCTGATTGTCAACTGTGTAAATAGAAACCAAGTACATTTTATTGTTTCTTCCACAGAAGAAACAAATGTATGAAATATCTAGGAGTCTCTTAACCTGATATTCTTTAGTCAAGCTTCTGAAATGAGAAGACTAGCTAAGTAGTAAAAGTGTCTTTACAGACAAATTTAATATTGAGCTAGTCCCTTATAAAGTTAACTTGATTCACATGTACACATATATTACCAGTATAAGTAAGGGGACAGAAGTTGATACAAATATCCTCTCATTTCCACCCATTTGTCACTGCAAATATAACATATATTTATAGTAAAGTGAAACTGAAATTTCATTTCTAAAATTAGGATTTAATGAAGATGGTGTTGTATAGCTGTTAGAAACAATGCACCAAAGTTGATAAACAAGGATCTGTTAAAACAAGAACACTCAGCAAATTAAAAAAATAACTTTGAGAATACTTTAGAGAAGCAGATTTGATCACCTAATGATTAAGAAAAGCACTTAGAGTGACATCATGGACACTCTCCTAGGCCACTTGGACAAAACCAGACAAAAACACTCTAAGCTGCCCTTTTTCCAGTGACTGGGAGTGTTGCAGAGACTCATGGTTGACCAAGATCATGAGAACAAGCAACAGTTGTAAGCACAGCTCTGAGCAAGAGATACATACTACTGGCACCCCTTTGGCTGATAAAACACTGAAGAAGAGGGGGTTGAAATTATCTAAGTGACAAAAGAGAGGGAAAGGGCCTTGGAAGGACACCATCATTAGCAACAGTTGTTAACTACACTGAACTCACACAGCACTGGTCCTGTCCACAATCAGTCATGGGAAGAGTAGGAGCTCATGGAGACCCACTTCTTCCTGCTGCACTCTTGGAAACTAATAAGTTCTTCAAAAGTAGCTAGTTAGTACAACTACTAACTAGTTGTAAATTCACTACTAACCTCAGGGTCCAACAGGTAGCTCCAAACTCATTGTCCAGGAAACAGAGACGGCCTCATTAAACTCAATGACTCACGAAATAAGAAAGAAGTTTGTGATGGAAGTAAACAGAGGTGCGAGAGAGTAGCAGTTAATAGTCAGTATGAATTGTGCATGTGAGAAATTGTCAAACAACATATTTTTGAAGATTTTAAGATCTTATTTTTTAAATGTGTGTGAGTGGGTATGTGAGCACACACATGAGTACAGGTCATGTGAAGACCGAAAGCATAGGATGCCATAGAGCTGAAGTTACAGGTAAGTGTGAGCTACCTATATGGATGCTGGGAACCAAATTCCAGTCCTCTTCAACAGCAGAATATGGTTAATAGTTAATCACTGAGCAATCTCTTCAGCCTCCATGAAACACATTTAATTAATAAAAATAATAAAAAGTCAATAATTTTTTAAATAAATTTAAAATAAAAAAGGTATTGCCAGAAAAGTAATGAGATTAAGACTAAGGAAAATAAAAGCACCAGTTGATAATTGTGCTTAAATTAATTTTTCTGGTTTTTTGAGAAAGGCTTTCTCTATGTAGTCTTGGCTGTTTGCCCTTGATTTTTAGACCAGGCTGGCCTTGAACTCATAGAGATCCACCTGCCTCTGAGTCCCTGAGTGCTGGTATTACAGGCATGTGCCAAGGCACCTGGCCAAATAAAATTTTAAAAAGAGAGAATTAGTAAAATTATAAGACCTTTGTGTTACCTGTGAAATAATAGCATATGAAAGGAGATAAGAGTCACTGGTTTTTCTTGGTTCTTGCTTTTGTTTGTTTATTTAGTTGGTTCTGTTTTTGTTTTTTACTTTTTTGCTTTATCTCTATTACCATTAGTTTAGTCAAAAGCATTACTCAAGTTAACGTTCAGAGCAATGATACAGAGTAACTATTTGAGAATTCAACCACTGTTTAAACACAGTCTCACTGAAGCTTGGCACTGGTTATACCTGGAATAGCTCAGAGTAACCTCAATAGAAAATGAGTCCTTTTTATTTTTTGTAACAATAGCTATAAACTATTTTATTTTATAATTTTTAATTTTTATATTAAACACAGGCTATTTACTTTGCATTCCATCTGTAGCCTCCTCCCTCAGGAACTCCGCAAGGGCCAAATATGTTAGGGCACAGGGGTCTTCTATGAGACTGTTTCTCCAACCAAAGACCATGTATGGATATAACCTAGAAAATGAGTCTTTAAGAACATTTTGTGGAGCCATTATAAAATCAAAACGTGAATATTTTACCCAGATTGAAAAAGACAAGGAGGCTAATGCTATTTTTATATTACTTGCTGTATTCTATTTTTGCTGATAACCTTCCTGCTCAATGTTTTTCTCCTCCGAAGAATTATCTGAATAGATTATTAATGATGATATCAGTTACAGCACATCCTCCTTGTTGAGAGTTATAATCAGCATATTGTTGGTTTTATTAAAACAATAGCAATGATATATCCTAAATAGCATTAACTGCAGTAAAACAACCAATAACTTAAATTCCAATCCACATTAATGTAAAAGTATGGATTTACTATCTCAGTCTACACTTATAATTTCTAATATTCTAAAGCATCCTTATCTAGTAAAACATGATTTCTGCTATACTAATGTAGGAGATATTGTTTCAAAATTTGAATGTCTATATTTCAAGATTTTGTGACTCAAAATATTTTACATGAACAGGTCCATGAATCACTTCCTTTATAGTGATTTGGGAGCTTATTATTAATATATAATCCAACATGTTATATTACATTAAACATTGTTAAACTGCGTTGTATCATTCTCTTCAAAAGCTACCACCACTGCCTCCCAATGCAAAATGTGTTCATACCATAAATTATTTCATAAGTATAAAATTCTTTGACTAAAAAATGACAACAAAATGGAAGATTTCACATTTCCACTTCCTCAATACAGAACTAAAACAAGATGAAGATAAATATTCAACAGTTAGATAACATATGATCCCTTTTGAAGTGTAATGAGTGCAATTAAAACGTAAAAATGATATAAGTGATATTCCAATAGATAAGGCTAGGCAATCAAGACCCTGACTTTTTATTTACTTGTGCAGTTTGTATCAATAATTGTAGATGTATATTACTAAAGCTTTCTTGAACTTACTTAATATGAGCTACATAAACCAGAACCTGCATTATTAGTTCCATGCAATACACTATTATACCTTATTACTCTTTAGATATGTTATTTAACTAAAAACTCAAACACAGACTTTTTTCAAAATTTGTATATGTATTAATTTTAGCTGCTACTTTATTTATTAGAGTATTTGTTACTCAACCACTGCAGTAATGGTGTGGCCTTGAAATAAAGCAAAATGCAGAGCTCAGCTATGCTAAAGCAGGGCCCGACTTCCCCAGTGTATGCTGTCATGAAGGTTTGAACTACCTTCTTTTCCTGAAATTAAACAGAAAGTTTTTGCTTATACTTGTTCTAATCTATTGTCTGAACTACTGTCTGCTACTGTCACCTATGATCTTAAAATTAAATGATAATAGAAAATTTAGAAGAAGTTTGATAAGAAAATAAGATTCTTTAACAAAAAGTTTTAGGACTCACAAAAAAATGTGTTGATACAAATGAAGAATTTTATGTTCAATTATCACTAAAAATAAATCATGACAATGAAATAACATTCATGTGATCTTCATTCCACAAACAGAAATGGGCCTTATCCAGGGTCTGTAAAATCATGTTTAACTTGAGGCATTTCCTTTTTTTGTGTGTGTGATTTCATTTAAATTTACTTTATAAATAATAAAAGATGGTTGTATACACACTACCTTTCAGCTTAAAATTTATTCATAAACTATTTAAAGTGGGATATTATAAACAGTTTATGCACATCATATATTTACTAGCATTCTGAATTAGAGAATGTGTTTATGTGTGAATTCATAGTATATAGAGATATGTATGCAAATATGTATTGACAGCTTTTGTGTGTTCTATAAAGAGTTTGAATAGGAATAGCCCCATAGAACCCTCCTCCATTGCTGGTGGGACAGTAAACTTGTACAACCACTTTGGAAATCAATCTGGCGATTTCTTAGACAATTAGGAATAGTACTACCTCAAGATCTAACTGTACCACTCCTAGGCATATATCCAAAAGATGCTCAAGTGTACAACAAGAACATTTGCTCAACCATGTTCATAGCAACTTTATTCGTAATAGTCAGAACCTGGAAACAACCCAGAGTTCCCTCAACTGAGGAATGGATACAGAAATTGTGGTACATTTACACAATGGAATACTACTCAGCTATTAAAAATAAGGAAATCATGAAATTTGCAGGCAAATGCTGGGAACTAAAAAATATCATCCTGAGTGAGGTATCCCAGAAGCAGAAAGACACACATGGTATGTACTCACTCAGAAGTGGTTATTATGTATATAATATAGGATAAACATACTATACTCCTAAAGAAACCTTCTATACTCATAACATTCTATACTTATAACATTCTAAACTCATAAACATTCTATACTCCTAAAGAAGCTAAACAACAAGGAAGATCCTAGGGAAGATACTCAATCCAGAGGGAAATCCAATAGACATCAGGAGCAGGAGAAGACAGAAAACAGGACAAGAGCCTACCACAGATGACCTCTGAAAGACTCCAATGATCGAGGTATCAAAACAGAGGCTGAAACTCATAACCAAATTTTGGGCAGAATGCATGGAATTTTATGAAAGAAGGGGGAAATAGATCTGGAGGGGACAGGAGCTCCAAAAGGAGACCAACAGAGCCAAAACAACGGGGCCCTGGTGGCCCTACAGAGACTGATACCTTAACCAAGAAGCAGGAATGGAGAGGACATAAAACCCCTGGTCAGCTGTAGCTTGTGGCAGCTCATTCTCCAAGTGTCGTCCTTAGTATGGGGAGCAGGGCCTGTCTCTAGCATGAACTCAGTGTCAGTATCTCTGATCACCTCCCCCTAGGCGGGGGTGGGGGTGTGTGTGGGGGTGCAGCCTTCCAAGGCCACAGAGGAAGACAATGTAGCCAGTCTTAATGAAACCTGAAAGTCTAGGGTCAGACACAAAGGGAGGAAGTCTTCCTCTATTAGTGGATTAGGGGAAGGGAATAGGGAGAGAAGAGTAAGGGAGGGTGGGATTGGGAGGAGACAAAGAAGGGCGCCACAGCTGGGATACAAAGTAAATACATTGTAATAAATAATAATTAATAAAAAATGCAAAAAAGAATGGCCCCCATAGAGTCATATTTTAATGTTTAAGGAGTGACATTAGGAGGTATGTCCTTGTTGGACTAGGTGTGGCCTTTAGGAAGAACTGAGTCATTTGAGTGTTTCAAATGTCCAAGACAGGTCTAGTGGCTCTTCTATTTTTCTGCTGACTGCAGATCCAGATGTGGAACTCTCACTTCCTTCTCCAGTACCATGGCTACCTGGGTGCCTCTGTACTTCCTGCTATGACAATAATGGACTAAATCTCCAAAACTGTAGGACAGCCCCAACTAAATCATTTTCCTTATAAGTGTTGCCATGGTCATGGTGTATTATCACAGCAATAGAAACCCTAAGACTAGTAGTAAGATGAGATTACACAGTAGATGGATGGAGGATACATAGATTATATATGTATATATATATGCATGTATGTAAATATATATTTTTTTTCACATATGCATGTGAATAGGCTGTTGGTGCACTAACATAGTAGGGAAAAGCAAGACTAAATGAATAATGCAGGTGTTAAATGACTTCTCAACGAAACCAAACAAATATAATTTTACCTGTAGTAAAAATTTAATTAAATCTATTTATTTCCAAGATTTTACAATAAGTTGGCTTGACAAATTTCAATTTGCTTCTCTAAAATAGCAGAGCTTGTTAGGCAGTCTTAGATCAGGCAATACTTACAATCAAAGCAAAACATCAGCATTTGACAAAAGTTTGTTTTTTTTTTTTTTTTAATTTTACTGTAGACAGTGGGGTGGCCTTTTATAGAAAATAATTCTGAGAAAAGAGAAAAGAAAAGAAACAAAGATGAAAAGAGAAATGAAAATGAGCAAGGCTGTGAACATCAATTTGCAGCATCTTGGTTCCTTCCAAGTTCTGTGATTATAGAAACACTTGGGCCACAGAACTAGAACTGAGGAGGACATTATTGGGAACTGTTAGGAAGTGACTTCTTGCATTTTTCTGACACTCCTTCTTTTCTTGCGGTCTTTGTCTTTCGCCTTTTGCTTTTGTACACTGTGCTGCGATTATGTGAAACTATAATGCTCTTGCTTTCCCATCTCAGAGAGGAAGCACCAAGGAGTAATGCCAGCTCGAAGTCTGGATCATGCGTTTCAACAATTGCAAAGCTGAGTAGGAGCTGCCATAAGATTCCTCTTGCCATGGTGAGCACCAAGAGATTCCAGCTGGAACTAGGAAAGCATCAAAGAAATCTCTTGTTGCTATCTGAGTCCAATTGGCCTAGGTACTGAAAGAAAATCTTATGCAATAGAATCGTGGCCACTTACCCTGGATCCCAACAAGCTTAGACCTATCCACTAACTCCTCTGTGTCTTTGTGACCATTCATCTGCGTGTGTGAATTTCTCCTTAGTTATTACATTATTCAATAAATTTGGAGTTTGTATATTTATTTGATTGAGACAATTTGTTAAAGGGAGTGATAATTCCAAATGAATCCAGTTCCTCAGGATACTTTCCATCACAAAAGAATCAAGTACATCTCTACTTACTACACAATCAAGAAAACTTTCTTATCATGTATTTGAAGTCAGTTTGAGAGAGTGCACAGTTCTTATTCCAAATATCAGTGATATTTCACAAATGGCATAGTACAAGAGACAAAGGAATAAAAACTTCAAAAGGACACTGCAGTTAACTCCCTTTCTCTCCCTAGTTAAGTAATGCTATTGTTCCATTCCTATCTTTAAATTACTGTACTGATTTCTGTCGTACACCACACACACAAATGCACACACACAAACACACATACACAGACTCTCTCTCTCTCTCATACACACACACAACTATGGTTCTCTTTTATTTTCCTAATTTCTGCAGATATTCCAGGTAAGATAATCACTTCTGAAGAATTGGAGGTTGGGTAAGGAATGGGAAGGACAGAGGAAGTGAACAGGAGGGGAGAGATGATGCAATTTTCATTTAAAAATGTATTTAAATATTACTGCACTGTTTGTTGTTGTTTAACATAGGGAGAAAATGATTTATTTAAGTTTACAGGTCAAACTCCAGGATAGGGTAAACTACCCTATTTTTAAAATTTAATTTTATTTATATATTTATTTATTACAATTTCCTCACTTTGTATCCCAGCTTCAGCCCCCCCCCCCCACCTCAGCCCAGTCCCACCCACCTTCCCTCTTCTTACTCTATGCTCTTTCCCTAGTCCCCTGATAGGGAATGACCTTATCTCCTTCTATCTGACCCTAGCTTATCAGGTCTCATCAAGGCTGGCTGCATCATCTTCCTCTGTGGCTTAGCAATGCTGCACCCCCTCCCCAACAGGAGGTGATCAAAGAGCCAGCCACTGAGTTCATGTCAGAGACATCCTCTCTACCCCTTACTAGGGAACACACTTGGAAACTGAGCAGGCTATGGGCTTCCTTTGAGCAGGGGGTCTACGGCCTCTCCATGCATGGTCCTTGGTTGGAGTCTCTGCAGGCCCTCTTGGGCTCATGTATTTTGGTTCTGTTGTTTTCCTTGTGGAGTTTCTCTCCTCTCCAGGTCTTTCTATCTCCCTTTTCTTCCTTAGGGATTCTAGCACTCTGCCCAAAGTTAATTGTAATATTTTTTCACAGTTCAGGAATCAGGATTCTCCTGTGTGCTTGAGTGTGTGTGTGTGTGTGTGTGTGTGTGTGTATACTACACAAGAAGGTTTTAAATATCAGTATTAAATGTAAACATCAGCATAGTGATAGTGATTAAAAAATGGAAATCACTTCTTTCTGATGTAGCACATAAATAGTATTTTATGTTTTATAGCCACCTGATAAAGCCAGTATTTTAAAATATTGTCATCATTTAAATAAATGACATAATTAAATAAAACATTTAAATACATGACATCAATGTGTCAATTAATTTAGTCAATCAGCAATAGCAGAGGAGACATTTTCCATCAAGATTGATATATTTCACTGAAGTTCTGTTTTTCTTTCAAAATTCCTTCTAATGTCATTTCTTACCTGAACAAAAATACATTGTTGATAAATTTAATATAACTATAAATTATGAGAATTCCAGGTGGAGCAGTTCAGTATGTCAGTAAAAGAAATTACAATATAGCTCTGAATAACAATAAAGTGGTAAAGGCCCAGCATAAATTGCCCAATCTAAATTTAATTTACTGAAGAAGTGAATAGGAACTATGAATTACTAAAGAGCAATTAGGAGAAAAAATAAAATATAATTTCGACAATGAGAGAATGTTAGACTGGACTAATTCAAGCCCAATTCGATATGGAGAAACAAGCCTCACCTGTTCCTAGGTATAATGCTTTTGTCAGAACTAAAAGAAGATGACCTATCAATGGAAACTTCTCACAGGAAGTCAGAAGTGGCTGCTTTAGAATCAGGAAAATTGACATTTGTATTGTACACATTCAGCAACACTAGGAAATATCTTAGACAAGAAACCAATTGTGGAATCAGCAAACACTTCCTAAAGTTTAGAAAAAGAAAACATTCTTCCTTAGAAATCCATTAAATCATAGACTGAAGGCGGTATGCCTACAGGAGGAAAATTTAAGTAAACACTGTTAAAAGAATTTTGTTCAATGAGGAAAACTTTTTTTTTCCTTCCTAAAGATCCATGGCGTCTGACTAACATCTCTTTTACCCAGGGTGCACAGCTCAGAATCAATTTCTACTTCATAATGCAGTGGTTAAAAGTAACACCCATTTTTCTTGTTCATGACTTGTCAGTAAATGATTTTTTTTTGACTCTGCTTGCTAGCTGGTTTGTCTGCTTTCCATAGTTGTGGTTATTCATGCTACCGTAATTCTCAAGGTTCAATTGTGTCAGGGTACTCTCAGGTAGCCTCATCAATGTGGCTGGCTACTGATGCTGGATGCCATAAGGTTTACTTACTCTCAACAGAGAGACCTAACTAGAGAGTTTCTTTGCATATTTAGAGATATTTTCCCAGAGGGACAAAAATTGAAGAATGCATGGTTTTGAGATGATTTGATTGTAAACTATTCTCTTGCACTTCTGCTACACCCCAGTTCAAAGCAAGCTACAGACAATTCTAATTCAGGATGAAAGGAAGAAAAGTCCATTCTCCCTAAGATTACCTTCAGTTGACATTTACATTCCTTCAAGAGAAAGTAGACCCCAAATGAGGACACACTGGAGAATTTACTCTGGAGAAGAACTGTCTTGAAATTTTTCTGGATTTATGAACAGACTTTGCCAAACTATCATCAAAAACAGTGACTCAAGCTTTGGCTTTATTACTGGACTCTTCTTGGTTTTGTACCAGAGAGAGAAGGTAATAGGAGTAAAACCTGCACACTCATTAAGATGTACTTCTACAGCCTGCACCAATCTCAGGTCAAAGGGGAAAAAACGAAAAGCTCAATGTAGGGCATGGTTACACAGAGGCCAGTATTTTAGTGACAGATGTAGGATCGCTAAGGACTATCTCATCCCAACACAGAAAAATTCTCTGACTTCTCTGTCCTAGGAATAAAGTTAATAATCACCAGTGACATAGATGTGACTCTACAATAGCTTGTAAGGCCGTTACAGAGATGGGAATTTGGAATTAAATTAGTTTAAAAGTATTTTTTAGCATACATTCCTATCTTAGACTCAGGATAAAAGTTTCAAAAGCTAGTAAATTCTAAATCCCTAATGGATAATCATAAAGCCTTTGATAGACATACAAATGTAAAATTTGGCAAGTTATAAACTGATGTAAAAAGTCAAGAAAATAACTTGACTTTGGCCTCATCAAAGAAAGAGTTTGGTAAACATTTATGTAATAACCATCACCAAACTATCATGACAGGTAGGATAAAGGGGAAATCCCCAGGCATAGAAGCCATAACACCTGCTTTAGAATCACAAGTACTCAGCTTTGAGGTCCAACCTTCTCATCTATTAGTTGATACTATAGCTACCTAAAATTAAATGCTCTGTGTTTCAGTTTGGATACCTAAAAAGTGGAGATGATCTGTGCATCTATTGTGTGAAGTGAAAGTAAAAATTCTACAGCCGCTAATGTAGAGTACCTTCTCAAGAGACATAGGCTGACATGACTATGTGATGATGTTTACTGTTATCTACTGCATAATATCTAAAACATGTTCGTATCCTTCAGTTATTCCCTTATAAACTGTATGACATGAAAGATCATGTGTTACTTCATAAGAAGGCTTAAGCCTTTTAGTCACATCCAACAAGTGTGCACTTTTGTCAATAAATTATTCTTAAGTTAAAAAGTGAAACTGAAGGACTGAAAAATTGCACAGAAAAGCAAAGTAAATCAAATAAAAATCATATAATTAAGGCAGAAAGAAAGAAGAATTATTGCAATTTGCTTGGAGTATGCAATGCCCTGGCCCCTGAAAGCCATTTGCAATTATCTCATATACTGTGGAGGCAGGGGGTCCATAAGAAAAGATTAACTATATTTATACTTTGTGTATCAGTTTTGATAACTATTTGCATTCACATTATATGTAAAGCCCTTTAAGCATAATGCACCAAAATAGCATTCAAGATTATGGTCCATAAACTCAATGGCAGGCTCTTTGACCTCCTCACCCCTCAAGGGAGGAGCAGTCATGCTAGGCCAGAGAGGAGGACTTTGTAGCCAGTCCTTAAGATACCTGATAAAACAGGGCCAGAAAAAAGGGGAGGAGATCCTCCCCAATCAGTGGACTTGGAAAGGGGCAGGGAGGAGCTGAGGGAGGGAGGGTGGGGTTGGGAGAGAATAAGGGAGTGGGATACAGCTGGGATACAGAGTTAATAAAATGTAACTGATGATAATAAACAATAATAAAAAAAGAAAAAAAAAGATTATGGTCCACAGTCAGTATATAAAGACTGGTTCATCAGGGAATATCAGGAAAAGGGTGATTTGCTATCACTTCCTGCTATCAATTTCTCTCACCTTGTTAGGAAGATGTCCTCCCTACAAGATGTGCAGGGGTAAAAGAACAGAACTCAGTGGCAGGTTCTCTGATCACCTCCCCCTGGAGGGGTGCAGCTTTGCCAGGCCACAGAGGAAGACAATGAAGCTAGTTCTGATGAGACCTGATAAGCTAGTATCAGAAAGAAGGTGAGGAGGACCTCCCCTATCAGTAGACTAGGGGAGGAACAGAGGGGGAGAAGAGGGCGGCTGGTTGGAATTGAGAGGAAAAGTACCCCCACAGCAGGGATACAAAGTGAATAAATTGTAATAAATAATAATAATTAAAATTTAAATAAATTTAAATGAAATAGAATTTAAATAAATTTAAAAGATAGCGCAGAATATGAGGGGCCATCCAGCTACTCACTGGCCCAGCATGCAGCATGAGACTCATCCGGCAATAGGTAGGCCACCACTGAAACAGTTACTAATATTCTGCTATACTTGCAGACAGGGGCCTAGCCTTAACGTCATCAGAGAGGCTTCACAAGTAATCTGATTGAAAATGAGGCAAAGACCTATAGCCAAACATTAGGTACAGCTTAGGTAATTCTGCAGAAGAGGGTGAGGAAGAATTGAAGGAGCCGGGGGAGGGGGAGTTAAGGATACCACAAGAAAACCTACAGAATCAAGTATCCTGGACTCATTAGGAGCTCATAGAGACTGAACTGCCAACCGGAGAGCATGCATAAGACAGACCTAGGCTCTCTGCATGCATGGAACAGTTGTGCAGCTGGGTCTTCATGAAGGACTCTTAAAATGGGAACAGGTGTATCTCTGACTACATTGTGTGCCTTTGAGTCCATTTTCTGTAATTGGCCTGCTTTGGTTAGCCTCAATAGAAGAAGATGCACCTAATCATACTGCAACTTGATATGTCAAGACTGGTTGATCGCCACAGGAGGCCTCCCCTTTTATGAGAAGGAGAAGAGGGGTAGAGGTGGGAAGGGAGGGAAGGAGGGACTGTTAAGGAGAGGAGGGAGGGGAAGGTGCAATCACGATGTAATGTAAATAAATAAAAAGAGTTCATCCCACAAGAAAGCTGAAGAGGCTGCTTGGAGGTGGCTGGTTTTATTTTGAAAAGAACTTGTAATCTAATTAATATTCTAGAAATAAACCATTTATGTAAGTTTGGACATAAATTAAAAGGCAAAGATATGGGATTATCAATAGAACTGTTTTTGTACTAGGTTTCTCTCCTAGAAAGACAGCTTTCTGTTGGTCTAGACTGAAGCTGTGGCAGAGTAGCATCTACACACTTTTGACTTGTGTCTTGAGGGGATATGGGAGAGTATCCATAGACTAAATAACAAATTAATAATCATCAAAAAGTATAAAGAACATGATTACAATTATTCTTGTTTATATCTAAAAGCCCCTGGTACATTCAGCTAAACATCTTAGGAGTGTGTGAGTAATATACATTTTTTTCTTTCTCTATTTCATTGTTTTGTTTTGTTTTTTTTTATCATCTTTTTTTTTATCAGTTACATTTTATTAATTCTGTATCCCAGCCGTGCCCCAAACCCTCATTCCTTCCCAGTCCCTCCCTCCCTCCCTCATCACCACTGTGCCCCTTTCCAAGTCCACTGATGGGGGGG
>REGO01000646.1:106793-176549 GCA_010120015.1 Rhombomys opimus
AAAAAACAAAAAACAAAAACAAGGCCATCTCCCTGTTAGGTATTTATCATGTAAGTAAGCTTTGTTTGTAGGATTTTCTGAGTCACAGAAGATTTCAAATAAGTTCACCAAAAAAGAAGACATTGGGGAGGGGGAATTCTCTTTAATCCCTTAAATACCATAGTTTTTCTAGCGTTTTATTTTCCTCTATTCCTCTTTGAATGTAGGCAATGAGACGTTCTTATTTTCTCCCTAGACTTCAGACATTCGTGGTTTGTCTTATTGCCAGAGTTGAGTTGGCCTCTACACCCTTCCTCGGAGTTGTTACACACTAAATGTGTCTGAAAAGTGGTTCCCTAGACTTCATGTTTGAGCATAGAGTGCAAGATTACTTGATTTTATATGTTACAATTTTTAATTGAAGACAAAACAAGCCTGCAAGTGACCTGATATAATCTGGGAGATCGTGAGAAGATAGAGAAGAAATAGTGATCTAGGAAATAAGCATTTAGCTTCACGGGTTTCAATCCTGATAAAACATGCAATGTTTGAATGTCAAACAATTTTTGTAGCCAGCTTTCCATTACATGTTCTTGAATTCTCACATGTAAGGAGGAGGAAACGAGGGGGGGGGTGTAGTCATACTAGATGGTCAAACTGCACCACCTACTCATCTCCCATCTCCCGTGCCTCAGAGCTGGGCAGCCGCCCCAGCCACGGTGAGCCCCACTGTCTGCCAGGGTGCCTGCTGAGCTCTCCAGCCCCGCCCCAAGTACTGTCAAAGCAGAACTGCCAGCTGCAGTGGTGGAGCCCAGCCCCCAAAGCCCGCTGCATACACGGCCTTGTAGCACCACCACCCTGCAAGGGCTGCAGCGGCAACCGAATCTAGACTCTAGAGCAGGAGTTGGGGACTTCAGCGTGCAGCGACAACTAGAACAGCTACCCACTTAGCTTGTAATCTGCAAATGCCATCATATGGATATGTATAGAAACGAAAGGAATGGAAGACGGGCAGTCTCCCTGCACTTCTTAAGCAGCATTAGCAAACAGAAGACACCACCCAACACTCCACTCAGCTCCGCGCCACCTCCATAGGTTAGTCTCTGCCTCCTACAACAGCGAACCGCGGACTCACCAGGCCAAACCTCCGTGGAGTGCTGCCAGCAGGCAGCTCCCGAAGGCGGGAGACCAACCAGCACTCCCAGGCTGAATTTTTCAGCCCTTCTTCACAGTGGAATTAAACATTGATGAGACTACTTTGGAAGTGCTTTTATGTTGTTAATTCAAATGCCCTGAAGAAAGAAGCGAAATGTTCTGTAGGGAGCAGGCAACAACTGTGGTGATAGGAGAGGATGGAATGAACAAGGCTCAAGGATAAGGGGCTTTGGAAGTTAACTAAATTTGTTCTGCTTCCTCCAATGAAGGGAATCTCCATTTTCACATAACCAAACCCCATATGTTAATTAGGCAGTCGCAAATCCAACTCGCTTTTAAATCAAAGCACCGGATGGAATTTTCAAAATGCCTATTGTACACAAACAAACACTGGGCACAAGCCTGCGCTGGTCGCTGAGAAAAAGCAGGTGGGGCCAGGGCTGATGTTGTCAGTGGTGCCGGGGCTGGGTGGTGGCTCTCGGTTTTCCGCCTAGTTCTCCTAGACATAAAAAAACGACCTCTTTCACGGCTCGATTATGCTACATCAAACCAAAGCCTGACAGTTAAACACCTAGTCTCAACACACACCCATGACAATGAATTTCTTTCCATACTAAGTAAGTCCCAGGAAAACTCTATTTCACATCAAAGTCTTCAGATGCATAATTCACAACTACTAAAAGGATCTGGCAAGAATGTGAACCACAAGGGAAGGAAAATAATTCGGTACAAGAGGCAGGAGCATTCAGAAGAGGACAGAAAAAAAGAGATCTTTGATAGGTGTGTGTGTGTTGGGGGGGGGGTGATAAACACTGGATCTCAGTCCAGTATCTGGAGGGTTGGATACCAAATGGTCCGCAGCAACCATAGCCTGAAGGAAACATGAACCATTCATCTCTGGCACCTTCAGATAGGTTCAACAAGCCTGGCCCTTTTCAGAAACTATCCTCAGGCTTGATTTGTTCATCTATCTCTAGATTTCACTATCACGTTAAGTGTTCAGGTACAGACTTATATTTCTGCGTACCAAAAACTGCATACCCCCTCCCTGGGCAAGCGCCCTTGGATACCCAACCCTTCCTAATGATTTTCAAAACATTAATAAGTAAAGTAGCCTGCAATGCAGATACGATGCTAGAAGCAAGACCTTAAAGGAAAGTGGGTGAGGCAAGTATCATTGTTACCTGGTGCCTCTAGGGGGAAAGGCGGTCATAGGAAGACTTTCTGCCCGCAGGTACGATCCAGGCAAGGTGGCTCCAGGTGGCTTTCACAGTCGTACTGGGGACTCGCTCATCACTCCGCTGCCCTTTGCCATAGCTCAGCACCCGCATCCTAGGGAGTCGGAGAGGTGGCTCCTGCCACTGCTGCCGCTGCCCGTAGGTCGCGCTGGGTGGGGAATCAGCGCAAATCGCCCCATGAAACCGGTGGCTCCGCGCCCGGGGAGCGGGCAAAAGCAGGGCGGCCGCGCACACACACGCAGACACGCTCACACACACTCACACATTCTCAGCCGGCGCGCGCGCACTCACACTTGCACAAGCACTCCCAGAACCTCACCGGGAGAGAAAAACAGTACTGGTCCTTCTCAAGATCCGGTCCGGAAGCCCACCAGCCTACCGGCAAAGAGAGCTGCGGCTTTCTCACATAGCCCTTTGATCACATCTCCTTCAAGTTCTCCAACAGCAGGCATCCTCGGAATTCAGAAGCTGGAGACATTTCGCCGGGAAGTAAGGGAGTCCTTGAAGGGCTAAGGAAGCGTCTGGGATTCGTTAAGCAGTTTGAAAAGCAATCCACATTACCTTGTTTGCACAGTAAACCAGCTGGAAATTCTCAAGTTTGGGCTTCTAATGTTGTGGACGTTCATGTTCTTCGGACCAAATCAGGAAAGTCAAGATGCAGGGGGGGGGGGGGAGAAGACAGCGGCAAGACCCTCTCTTGACCTTGTGATGTACCTGGAAGCTGCTTAGTGCAGCCACTTTCCAAGCCTCTGGATTAAGGGATACATACACCTGGTTCCACAGCCAAGCAGCCGCCCAGAAACCAGCCAGGGTAACGGGTCTGTTCGTCCTCCACGCTCTGCCAGAACCTGCGCATGGAGGGGCATCTCCGAGTTAACACATTTGCTTCTGGGCAGTTGGAAAGAAGACAGTCAAAGGCATCTGATAGGCGTGCGCACAAACACACGCGCACAAACACACACATATACACACGCAGATAGCTGGATACAGGCTTGCAAAACACCAGAGAAACACCAAGATGACTTGAGAGGGTGGGAAACCTCCAGGTTCGTGCCGAGAAACGGAAGGGCCAGCAGCCGGGAGATTCCAAAAGTCTTCTCAGGTCTTTCAATATTCATAATTCTACTTCCCCCTTTTCTAGTTCTCGTTTCCAGGATGTTTTATGCATCTGCCCCACCCCCGTCCAGTTGCGCCTTGTTTTCCGGTATAACCGACCATACGACATGAATTACATGGGTGCGTTGTGCTCGCAGCTCCACAAAGTCAAGAATCCTAAGGGCCGGCTAAGCTGAGAAGCCATTCACATCTTCAAGGGAAGAGGAAGAAGAAGAGCACACACGCATGCACGCACACACGCGAATACACACACACACACACAGACATACACACAAACGCGCGCACACACACAAGGTTCCGGCCGCTCTGCACACGCTCACCGCCTCCCCGCGCCGCTGCACACCGCGCGGTGGGCGCCCCTCCCGCTGGCCCCGGCGGTGGGACCGGTCCGCAGTTCAGGCGCGAGCCGGGAAGC
The DNA here is from genome assembly GCA_010120015.1 of Rhombomys opimus. NCBI lineage: Eukaryota > Metazoa > Chordata > Mammalia > Rodentia > Muridae > Rhombomys > Rhombomys opimus. The sequence goes on from REGO01000646.1 coordinate 110,697, forward strand.
TGCGGTCCGGGAGGGCAGCCGCCGCCCCGGCAGGCCTGGGAGAGCCGCTCCCGAGCGCGGTGCGTGCGGCCAACGCCGGCCGCCTGGCCCAGAGGAGCTGCGCTCCACGCTGCAGCATGGAGGCGGCGGCGGCGGCGGCGGCGGGCGCGCGGCCGTGAGCCTGTCCCTAGCTGCAGTGACGAGAACGGCCGCACCTCCCGGACCCCTAGAAACAGGAGACACCCCAAGCCTGGGCCGCTGTGCTCTGTGCCTTTGCGACTCCGGCATAGACTCTTTCAGAGAACCGGTTTACAGCTGGCGCAAGAAAAGGGCCAGCGCTGTGCCTCCAAATCCCTGAGCGGTGGAGGTGCGGGGGCGTTGCAGGAAGGGGGAGGGGAAGCGGTGGAAAACCCGAAGGGAGAAGCCGAACTTCAGGGGCATCTCCCGCCTCTGTTGGAAATGAACTGTCCAACCGGTCGCCCACTGTCGGGTGGTTAAGGGATTAAAAAAAAAAAAAAATACAGTGTCACCCGGTCAGGCTGTGGCTGATAATGCCAGTGTGAAAGTGACTAGCTCCAACCCGGCGGAGAAAATCCCAGCCAGAGAGCTGCCAGCTGAAGCTCCCAGGCACCGGAGGCTGGCTTCCAGTGCTCCCTAGTCGGCGGTGGGTGATTTGCTTACTAATCAGATGGGAGCGGATCCCAAAATGAACGTTTACGGAAGCGATGCAAGCTGACCACATTTTAGTGTGCTGAGCTTAAATCGAACCCCCCCAACCCCCGTCATCGGCAGAAGACAGGCCTGGCCATCGAGGTCACCTGCGCTGGGAAAGAGTGTGGAGCACCAGGGAGGTGTGATTGGTCATGGCCACCCCTGGCTTTACTCACTCACGCAATTCTACCACCATTCCCGGTTATTTCCCAGACCCCCGGCCCCAGCAAAGCTCCTGGAAATCCTCTAACGCCGGTCATTCAAAATAAATAAACAAATAAACAAATAAATAAAACGGCTTCCTTCATTATCTGTAGTGATGGTAACCCAGTCCTTTCCGGTTAGAGTTGATGAGCACTTGATCTTTGCTTTCTGTGCGCACCTCCCCTCCTAGTCCAAACACCAATCTGAATCAAACCTGATTGGAAGAGTTGGGGGAATGCCATGGGAAGCTGGCTAACAAGGAGCCTTGGCTTGCCTACTTGCTAAAGACTTGCAGCTTACTGTTCTGCCCAGGGCAGGATGTTCTGGGATTTTGCTTCCCATCGAATCCCAGGGGCTTTACGGATGCGCAAGGGCTCGCGCACTCAGGCACACCCACGGGCTCTATGCGAGTGCGCGCACGGGCACCCACGCGTAACCGAGACCCACACAGCTGCCTTCTTGAGAGATGAACTCAGCCTGGAGTACTTTAAGTGGTAACTGCTGTCTTTTCCTCTTCTTTCCCTCTTTGCTGCCGGACAGCTTCCAGGTGGTCCACTCCTGGGTTTAGCAATCTGAGCTACTCCCTGGTTACTTGATTTCGGAGGAGCTTGGCTGAAGGCTGCGGTTCCTACCGCGCGGTCTCCAGCCATTTCGGCCACAGTGGCTGGGGCTCTCGGTTCCAGAGCAGTTCCCAGCGGTAGATTGCAGAGCTGGAATAGTCCGAGCATCTCTCTGGCACTAACCAATAAGATTTCATACAAATCTGCAAAAGGGCTCTGGAGGACAAATACTTCAACCAACACCCCGAAGTCCTGGAGAGTCTCCACTAAAATCCTGAGCGCTTCACCGTTGGGTTTCTAGTCACGGAAGTGGATAACCAAGTATTCCAAGAAATCCCAGGCAAGAGCCATCACCTCACAGAGACCACTTCTGGAGGCACCGGATAGAAAGTGCTTCTTTCTGGCTTCCCTTTAAACTTTGCAGCATTGAGGACTCCAGGGCCAGCATTGGAGTCACCCTAGCTTGGAATCCAGGCAGATCCAAATGAGCACTTGCACGTACTTTAGGATGTGGGGGTGACTCCTTTTACCTCCAGGACTGTCCCACTTGCTGTCCCAGCGGAAAGGAACTAAAAGTCTCCAAGATAAGTATTTGGGGTTCCCAAAAGTAGACTAAGTATATATATCCAAATATTGAATCAAAATCCAAAAGACCTTTGCCTATCTGGATTGAATAACTTTCTTTTTCCTTGTTTTTGTTTACATTTTGTATCCAGACAGGTGAGAATCGGCCAATTGAGGGTGTTAATAGTTAGGAACAGGATAAAATTCAAATTTCACCTCGGATTGCCTTTGATCAAACCTGTAAGGGGTTGTTTGGCGGTGAGAAAGATGACATCAGCTTTTGGCTGAAGTGGGGGAGTGATGCGCAGCATCTCAGCGTTCTTTCAAGGTCCAACTCTTCGCAGGCAGAAATGGCCTCCAACTTCAGGTTCTTTGTGCAGTGAGCATTGCTGAAGGTGTTGCCTGCTCCTCTTCCCACTCCATCTGTCTAGGAGACAGGAAGCTTTCACTGTTCAGGTACTGTGTTGGTGCGTCCTTTGCAAGCTAATTCTGGACTGCAAAAAGGGAGGAGAAATTCCTTTGGTTTTTAGAAAGTTGCTAAGCAAAAGGTAGTTTTTCTGAAATTTTAAAATTTAAAAAAAAGTTAAAAATTTAAGTGTTTGAAAAATTTTAAACAAGGGATCTTTGTTTTTAGAAAGGTCATAAAGAGTGCTAGAGTTAACAGAAAGTACTTTCCTAGTATTGTATAGGAACAGAGCACACACACAGCAACTTTGGAAATTGGTGATTATGAGATGTTTTTGATTCACTTATCTATTGCTGAGAACAGCTAACTCTAAAGCTTTTACATTTTCAAGAGTCCATACACTTAGAATAGCTTAGCACTTTTGCTTAGCATTTAAAAAGAAAAACCTGTCTTCAATAAATAATTTGGATTAAATTTGCTTATTTTCTCAACAGACTACCTATCTTGATTATCTTAATTAGTCCCAAACTAAACTTAAGCCAAATCATTTATAAACATAATTTTCAGTTTTCTGTCTTCTCCAGATTATTTTCGTAAGAATTGATGCCCATAATTGTTAGAATTCTCATTTTCACAGATTTTTTTTTTTAGGCTGAGTGTTTTCTTAATTTCAGGCAATAAGTGGAAATATGAATATTTTACAATCAAAGTGACACATAAAAAGCATTATGAATTTCTGCATATAGTATTATCATTTTCCATTGGTTTTCTCTAATCTATAGAGAAAATATAACACACTCCTTTTAAAAATAGTATTAATTACAGAGCTCACTTATCTTATTTCTGCTAATTGAGAAGTATAGTAAGTCACCTCATGAGTTCATTCTTTTCTTCTGTGTACCTTCTAAGAAGCACATTTGAATTAGAAACACCTCCAGGTTTTGAATCATGGTTGAGTTACCAGCTTTGGTTCTTTTCTTAATAAAAGCCTCTGTGACCTTAAAACTTGGAGATGATATGAAGAAACAATGAGAGACAAAGATATGAATTGAACATATAAAAATAATTTAAGGTAAAACAAACAAATTCCATGCATTGAAGTTTACTTTAATAGCTAACACAGTTGTAAACTTCATAACCTGTAATCACTAACACAGTTGTGACCTTCACAGTTCTGTAATGTTAAAAGTTTGCTTCAGAACTTATTTCTGACACATCTAATCATGTATGCCTTGAGTGCAGAATATTCTGATAACAAGGTCTTACATAAAACAACTAATTTCTTAGCAGAGTTGAACACTTGGTGTATCTCTGTCACACTTAATACATTGTTATATATAATTTGGACTAAAAGTATAAGCTACTATGCTCATTTTAAGTAAACTTCAGGGACAAAGATAACTCTCCACCACCACCACCACTACCTTAGTCTGTTAATTTTTGAGGTTTTACTTGACTTGTCTGAACACATTTACTCTCTGGAATCTGGTAGCATAGCCACAAGTTCAGTCCTGTGGTTGATGGTAAGACTGTACCAGAAGGGCTAGTTGTCCTTATTTTCTAATGGAAAGAAAACCTATCACTGAAGACTCAATCACTGAGTGGAATGCTCTTTTCACTCTGTGTCTCTCTTTGTCAATCAAGACCCCACTCTTGAAAAATTAAGGCTGAATTTTAAAACTGGAAACACCAGTGCAAACAAACAAACAAACAACAACAACAAAATAACTGGGCTCAGGGCAGGGTTTTATTCATTTATTCGTTTTTATTAATTACAGTTATTTCACTTTGTATCCTAGCTGTAGCTCCCTCCCTCATCTCCTCCCAAGCTCCTCTCCTAGTCCACTGGTGGGGGAGGTCTTCCTCCCCTTCCCTGTTCTTCCCTCTGACTCTAGCCTATCAGGTCTCATCAGGACTGGTTTTATTGTCTTCCTTTATGGCCTGGTAAGGCTGCTCCCTCCTCAGGGGGAGGTGATCAAAGAGCCATCCACTGGGTTCATGTCAGAGATTTTTTGAGAGCTTACAGAAAGGGATTATCTCAGAGTTAAATATTACTGAACAAAGGACAGTCCTTAGGTTACTACTCCAAGCAACCATCCTTATCTTTCCTTGTTTTTGTTAATATTCTGGCAAACAAGCTCCATGTTTATGTGATATATTGGTTAGTTAGTACAGATACAGTGTATCACTCCATTGCAGATTATCAATCATTCTAGAAAGAAATTATAGTATTTTGATAATCAAAGCTACTTTGTCACACTAGATGAATCCTATTGTTACAGGAAGGGTGACTGACCCACCACAGTCTATACATCTTGGAAATGGAAATGTAACTTGTTCCTTGAAAAGCAAAGCTTCTAATAGAGTGTGCACAGGAATCTGCGCTACTTTGGCTGCTCTTTGCTGGTTGAACTGAGTATTAAGTGCAGTACTTTGTAAACTTTTTCATATTTTTGCAATGTTTTGAAAAGATTATTAAATGCTAGTTTTTATTCATTAGTTATTCTCTCACAGGTACATTGAGATATGTGTATGATCTCATGACAATTTCCACTTAATCTTTAAGCTTTACTTGAAAATCAAACTAGTTATAAAATAGTTATTTTAAAAACAAAAGTCTGAATTATTATTATGACTTTATTTGTGTATATGACTGGACACAGTGAGTCCTATTACATGGAAGTAATAAGGCATTTGAAAGGCTTTAATATGTTTCTATTAAAAGCCCTGTGATGAACTATCTAGCAAAGGCTTTATTTTACAGATGTAGATCCACATTAAGGTAAAGGTGCACACAATTATCTGTTCCAGAACTCTGTCCCATATGCAGGTGTGTTAGCATGTGCATGTAGATGTAGATCTGACGTACAAATTGAGTGTCTCCCAAAATTGTTCTCCACATTGTTATTATTATTTAGGCAAGGTTTCTCACTGAATTTTGAAATAACTGTTTACATTCAGCTGAGAGGTCCATTAAGCCTCAGGATTCACCTGTTTCCCTGCTCTCCAACCCTAAACTCTAGGGTTTTACTTGGGGGCTGGGGAACAAAACCCAGGTCCTACTGCCTGTTTAGCAAGCCCTTTTAAGCACTGAGCCATCTCCCCAGCTGCCAGAGCAATTTTTGACATCAACTTTTATAGCTTGACTTGGGAATTTGCCTCTACCTCTTCAGCATTTGACTTTTTCCTCTATGCATGGGATTTGGGTAGGAAACATTGATTATTATAGGTTTCAACTCATTTTTAAAATAGTCATAGTCTTCCAGTTTCTTTTAATTAGCTCAATTAGTTTGGTTACCATGCTTTAACATTTCCTTGGTTCCATTTCTCTGGTCTGTGGCTCAAGAATGAAAAGTAATTTATTTTGGTATTATTATTATTTTTAACTTGGCGATTAAACTTCTTTCTTTATGCAATGATGTTAAATTCTCTGCTGATAGTTTTCCTCATGCCAAGGAAATTAGTGGATCACCTTGCTTTTGAGTAATTGTCTGTACTATCCCTTTGTTTCATACAGAGTGTTTAATAAACAGCCACACTGATTCATTATAATCTTCATTTCATTTTGCCACTGATCCCTTGTGAACATTCCATTAGTCATGTACAACTCCTAGCTCCTAGCTTCAGGTTTGTTTGCTTGATGGTCTCTCTCACTTCCCTAGAAGGCAACCTTGGACTATTTTAACAGGGTCATCCCCACAAATGCAAAGCATAGCATGGAATATCATTCAGCCATGTTGCTTGAATCCTTAGAGGTTTTGTGCTTCTGACTAAAAGTTAACTACTTAGGGAGCTGGAGAGATGACTCCGCAGTTAAGAGCACTTGCTCTGGCAAAGGTCTGGTTCCCAGAAGACATGTCAAGACATGACATATCTATCCTAAAATGAGCTCTATGAGGGATCCAACACCTTCTTTTGGTCTCCTCTGGTTTTAGGCATCCACACACATGTGGAGGTAGATGGCCACACTTACATACATATACCATGCACACACTTAATAAATAAATAAATAAATAAATAACTTAGGAAAATACTTTCTTTTGGATTTTTTTTGAGAGCTATTAATGACTGCCTTGTACACTAGCTATCAGAGCAATCACTTTCTAGTTATGTAATGAATAACTCTGTTTCACTAAAGTATGTTACAGTGTTATTTCTATTTAAATCAGGGAAAGGTACCCATCAATAAGATTCCAAGATCTTCAGAAATATGACAAAGGCATTCTACTGATACTTTTATTTTCCTTGGTATTAAATATTCTATCACTTGGATGAGATAATAGTGGTGAAATTCTGAAAATTGACGTTGTTTTATTGAGATACTGCTTGACTTCAAGATATTAGTACTGGCCCCATACCCTGTCCCCTTGAAGAAATCTGCCATAGAAAGAACAAGAATAAAGACCCTTCTTTAAATATATATAAGAATGTCCTTGTTTCTTCAAGTGATTATTAAGCATAGTGAGTTGGCTATTTTAGAGGCAGCTAGAACTACTTGAATAGGAAATAAAATTAGACCATATTAATTATTAAATTAATATATATTTAGAAAAACTTATACAGTAGGCATATAGAAACATTATAAAATATTTTAAATAATCCCTTCACCAATATATTATAATCTTATTATATCTATACTTTATACTAAATGTAACGATTGTTAAATATTTTTATTTTTGTATTTTATCACTATGTAATAGTACTTTTTGCTTTCTTTAAAGTGGAATTGTATAGTTCTAATGTTAACCCTTATATCCTTTGGTCTTGCATAGGTATGCCAAAAATATAAGCAAAATAATGTTTTATTGTTCCTTTAGTTTGGCATGTTTTAAAACATCAGTTACATTATGACTATTATAAAACTGCAAACTTTTAAAATAAAAAAGCCATTGTTGAAAAAATAATATAAAAATCTTCTTTTGTGAGAATATATTAGAGATTAGAAATTAAAAATTGGCAAAGTTTGGGATCCAAGAAAAAGAAACATGGCATACTATGAAATGTATGTGAGTGAAATTTTTCCTTTTATTTTAAAAACAAATATATGATTTTTTGTTTGTTCTATGGTTTCACAAAGTACATTATTTTCTACATTTTCTAGTGAAAGACAACATGGATTCTCTGTTATACTGATAAATATAGATGAATTTATATTCAATTGTGCTAAGTATTTATTACACAAATAGTTTGCTCCAGAATTAGGAAGGCCTGGCTTAGACTTCACTCACTGAGGTATATTATGATTCCCTAGTTTTCATTTATAGAAAGAGTTTACGTATCTAAAAAGGAGAAAATGAAGGTGGGTCTCAAAGAATAAAGGCCTATTACAAGTCAACAATCAACATATATAAATAATACCCTATATTTTCTATAAATTTCACTTTAACTTCAAATACTATTTCTTTGCTTCCCAAAGTATTGTAGAACAAAGATAAATATTTCATATCTTTTCAGTTTCATGTGGCTAAGTGGATGATTTATAAAAAAGACAATTGAAAGGTGCATAACATATAGATATCGTCAAGCATGGGGTTCTTTCTCAGTGTGATAATTTACAGTGCATCCCATAGACCCAGGCACCAGTCAGCCATCATCAGAGGAGCTTCTGCTTGCAGGACATGGCAATTACAAGAGAAACTGACAAGAGTCAGGGCGGACTGTGGCGGACTTTCAGAAAAGGAATGTTTTCAACACACAAAAAGACACAAGATTAAGCCAGAAAAAAATCTCAGTATGGTGGAAGGAAGAAGAGCATGCAGTTTTGCTCCTAGTAAAGGAGTTATCAGCATTTCATTGCTTCTGAAAGAAGGAAGGTCCATTTTTAACACCTGTTATATTGACTGTACTCCAGAACAGGCACCACATCCAGAAACAGTCAAACTGGCTTTTGCTGGTGGGAGCAGGAGTTGCATAGGCAGGGAAATGGGGTAGATGTGGGTGGAATTGGCAGAAGAAGATAAATATGATTAAAATATGTTGTATGAAATTCTTAGAAGATTAAACATCTAATTTTGCTCTTCTTGAAACAATATTTTTCTGTTTTGTTAGTTTTTTAAAAAAATGTATAGATAGATTCATAATTGCTTCTTTTGTATGTGTGTTTCCTCTTTCAGGGATAAAATAATCTCCCAGGGGGACTCATTTTATTTTTTTGTTTTACTTCAGTGCAATGTATCTTTAATATGCTGTGCCCTAAGAATTAAATGCTCCAACTGAGAGGTGACAGCTCAAGAGAGTGGACATGGTCCTGAACATGATTTGTTTAATTTTGGAAAAGAAAATGTCTAAGTATAACTGCAAGCTGATGAAACATGCTGAAGTGTCAGCTATGACCCTGTCACAAATTCTGCCCTTCAAATGCTATATAGATCAGATTTACATAAGCGATGAATTTTTTATTAGAAATGGTGTGAATATGAGACTTTCCTTAATTTTGTGTTTCCTTTTTTTTTCCCAATATACTTATCTCTTTGATGTTGTAATGTGTAAAGGAATGGAACAAACTATGTTTTAATAGTTTATTTTGTGATTTTTTTAAAGTAACTGCCAGTTTTCCTCTGCTGTTAATATTGAACTGAGCATATGTTAGATACACGAAGTATGGATGAAACAGATTGTTCAGTATGGTAGGGCATATTTCAAAGTATGTTTTATTCTATTCTTAAACTAAGCAGTGTTTAACAGGTGAAACAGAATGGCTACCAGGAGCCACAAAGCAAGCTGATGAGACAGACACCTTTTCTACTCAGCAATCCTGATTAAAAGCCATTGACAATTTGTTCTCTTTGTTGTGTCTGGCAGTTTGGGGATCTTCAGTGTGAACTGGTGATGAATCAGATTTGGAACAGTGTGTTATGCTTAACTCCAAATATATAAGTAATATTTTTTATCAATTATGACATTTGGTTGTACTGTATTACTGTTTGTTTACCCAAAACTAGAATCAGAAAATTGACATTTATCATTAATTCAACCTGTGCTTTCATGTGCATATTCTTATCCTGACTTGTTTCATGATATTTGCAGCCTAAGAAAGAAAAAAATTAACATATATATTAAGTTTTAGATTCCATTCAGAGTAAAACAGAATCTTGATGTTTGGAAGGTTATTTCAGAGTTGTGAAAATTATCTTCCTCCTCTATTATTTGTGTAATCCTTATACTACTCATCAATCCTGACTGCTAAGGTCAGAGAGAACTCTTGAGGACCCCCCCTTTTTTTTCTTGCAGCTGAAATGAATATAGTAGCAGTAGTCATTCACTACTCCAAATGGTTTAAGTAGATGCATGATTAATACATATTAGTTATGCTTATGTAAGAAATAGTATATAGGCTTAGAAATTATTGTTAAGTATACATGCTTTTTCTGTAATAACTACTTTAAAATGATCCTAGGGATAATTTTATTAGGAATAATAAAAAGTAGTAAAATGATGCAGTCAGTGAGGTTCTTGACAAACAAGATTCGTGACTTGAAATCAATTCCAAATCTCACTTAAAACTCTAGGCCTTAGTAAGAAATCCTGTCTCATGAAGCAGGATGAATTCTCAGCTCTTTAAAACAACACCTATAGTTGTCCTCTGGCCTCCACATGCAAACATGTCTCACACATACACACACACACATGTATACAATAGCACTCCTCACCTACATGTATCCCACTCAGAAGTGTTTGAATTTACATGGACAGAAATATAAATGTTTACAATAATCTGCATATAACTATTTCAACTGCAAATTTAAAATTAAAAAAATGAGATTTAAACATTAAGGTTACTCTCTTCACTTGAATTTAAATGCACTGAAATTATAGTAACTCTAAAACACTTTTCATTGAAAAGGTCATGTATTGGATTGTTTATTAACACATAAGTGATCAACCACTAGGGGATGAAAATTAGATTTTTCCAGTTTTCTTGAACTTAGGCAGATTGCAGTAAACAAATGGTCCATAATGATGGGGCATCACAACACATAAAGTGTTCACGTTTTGAAACGAGGAGGAAGCATTTAAACATGTAGCTGAATTCAGTGCACTTTAGGACATTGAGATGCATGCCTGCTTCTGGACAGTGAGCTGTTTCATACCTTGGTAATCAGCAATGAACTTAACTGGTTTGTACTTAAATATAGTAAATAAAGATTAATATTTGATAATAATTATTATTAACAATTTATTCACTTTGTGCCCCTGCTGTAGCCTCCTCCCTCTCATCCCAGTCCCACCCTCCCTCCCTGTTCTTCCCCTATGTACCTACCCTAGTCCACTGATAGGGGAGTTCTTCTTCCCCTAATCTGACCCTAGCCTATCAGGTCTCATCAGGACTGTATGGATCATCTTTCTCTGTTGCCTAGTTAGGCCACCTCGGGGGGGGGGGCAGGGAATTGAAGAGCAGGCAACTAAGTTCATACCACAGACTGCCACTGCTCCCCTAGTGGTTGATCACTTATGTGTTAATGCACTTGGGCTAATATCCAAAATATGTAACGAAGTCAAAAAGTTAAATACCAACAAACCAAGTAATCCAATTTAAAAAAGGGGGTACAGAGCTAAATAGAGCATTCTCAACAGAGGAATATCAAATGGCAGAGAAACATTTAAAAAGATGTTCAGCATCCTTAGTCAATAGGGAAATGCAAATCAAAATGACCCTGAGATTCCACCTTTCATCCATTAGAATGGCTAAGATCAAAAACTCAAATGACAACAAATGTTGGAGAGGATGTGGAGAAAGGAGAACCCTCTTCCATTGCTTGTGGAAATGTAAACTTGCACAACTACTCTGGAAATCTATTTGGCTCTTTCTCAGACAATTAGGAGTAGTGCTTCCTCAAGATCCAGCTATACCACTCCTGGGCATATATCCAAAAGATGCTCAACCATACAACAAAAAATATTTGCTCAACTATGTTCATAGCAACTTTATTTACAATAGCCAGAATCTGGAAACCACCTAGATGTCTCTCAACCAAGTAATGGATACAGAAATTGTGTTACTTTCACATAATGGAATACTACTCAGCAATTAAAAACAAGGAAATCATGAAGTTTGCAGGCAAATAGATGAAACTAGAAAAGATCATCCTCCGCTCAGATGTAGCCTGTGGTAGCTCAGTAACCAACTGGTTTCCCAAAGTGAGGGGAACAAGGACTATTTCTAACAGGAACTCAATGAAGATACCTGATAAAACAGGATCAGATGAATGGGGGGAGGTCCCTCCCTATCAGTGGACTTGGAAAGGGGCACAGTGGTGATGAGGGACGGAGGGAGGGACTGGGAGGGAATGAGGGTTCGGGGCACGGCTGGGATACAGAGTTAATAAAACGTAACTGATAAAAATAAAATAAAAAAAAACATTAAAAAAAAAAGAAAAGATCATCCTGAGTAGGGTATCCCAGAAACAAAAAGACAAACATTGTATGTACTCACTTATAAGTAGGTATTAGACATATAATATAAGATACTAAAATCTATAGTCCTAAAGAAGCTAAACAGCAAGGAAGACCCTAGGGAAGAGGCTAAATCCTCATTCAGAAAGGCAAACAGGATAGATATTGGAAGTGGAAGAAGACAGGAAACAGGAATGGAGCCTACCTCTGAAAGACTGTACCCAGCAGGGTATCTAAGCAGATGCTGAGTCATTACTAAACTTTGGGCAGAAAGCAGGGAATCTCATGGCAGTTGAGAATTATTTTTTGAGTTAGTGTTGAAAATAAAGAAATGACTTAATATCAATTTTAAAAAAGACTCCACAAAACATTTATTGTTGTTTAAGCATGAAATGAAAATGTATGATAATGAAAAGAAAAAATAAGTGGATGTCAGAATTGATAGAGTTAGATCTATTGGCTAATCAGATCCTCTTAAGTATTTCATTCACAGTCCTTGGAACTTTACAGATCTCCCTGTCTGGTGATCCAGAGAAAGAATGTACAGAAGAGCAGAAAAATACCTGGAGGCAGAGAAACTACAAAGAAACATGGTAACAGACACAAAATAAAATCACGCACACACACACACACACACACACACACACACACACACACACAGGAGCTAGCAATGCTAAAAGATAATTCATAGTTTGAACTTGAAAACTTATTTATTGTTAGCAAATGTTTAGTAATCAAGTTGGCGGGAATATTTGGGAAGGCAAAAGGCATAACTTTTATATATAATCCTACCAGTAACCCTAGATAACTCTGATGACATCTGTAGTTGAAATGACTCAACGCAAGCTGACTTTGCATTGTCATGAGATCGCTGAGCACAGTTGAAGTCAGCCATCCAACAAACTGATTCTAGCTTGCCAGTGACTTCAGGATACAGAAGAGTCCTCATATGATTTTTTTGTTCTTGTCAAAACACTCCACAATGTTGACCCAGAATACACCCTGTCAAATTCTCTCTTGGCATGTTGTGGTAATTGTGGGATTTGTGTGGCAGGGACAGGATAGGGGAAAGGGTTGGTTAGTTCTGTAAATGGAGCCATGTCTGTGGCTGACATTGAAAATGTAAGTGATCTAAAGGGCTTAGGGAAAGTGGTATAAAGCAGGCACAGATGGGTGAATATGTTCTTTCTCATGTGAAAGCTAAAATATTTCTGGCATTAGAGGAGAGAATCGTGCTCACTAGAGGCTAGGAAACAGTATTATATAGGAACCTGAATAGCTTCTACCAAAATGCAGTCAAGTAGGAAGAGTAAGCTTTAGTGTTGTATGTTACTATTTTATATTTTGCTAAAAGGAATGGAATTTGAAGAGTTCCCAATACAAAGAAACAAGAAATATTCAATGAGATGGGCATGTGTGTGTTTTTTTAAAGGATTTAGTTTTATTTTTCAATCTTCTTTTTCCATTTTCCCTACGTAACCCTACCTCTGTATGTGTGTGTATGTGTGTGTGTGCGTGTGTGTGTGTGCATGAATATGTATGTATATGCACATTAGTTCAGTAACTGTGGAGGCCAGAGATACTGGTTTGCCTGTAGTTCTCTTTAAAGGCTGCTGGGAGTGACCAGACATAAATGTTGTAACCTGACACTGAAGCTATGCTAGAGCAGTAAAGGAGATAGAAATGTTAATTGCTTTTAATTTATTTCAATATATTACATATATTTTACAATTTTTCACACTAGGTCTCATAACTATGTACAGTAATTATAGGTAAAGTAAAATAAGATAAATAATTGTAAGTGATTTGAAATTCTTATTTTTACTAGGTAAAAGAATTACACTATAAATGGCTGAGAAACACTTAAAGAAATGTTTAACATCTTTAGTCATCAGAGAAGTGTACCTCAAAACTACTTTAAATTTCTTCTGATAGTCATAAGAATGGCTAAGATCAGTAATAGAGATTATATTTAATTCTGCCAAATATATCTAGTGAGAGGAAAACTTTTCATTGATTGTTGGACTGAAAAATTGTACAGCCATTATGGAAATCAGGGTGGAGGTTCCTTAGGAAGATGGGCAATGATTTGCCTCAAGTTCTAGATATATCACTCTTATGCACACACCCAAAGAATGCTTCATCTTACTGTAATGACATTAGCTCAACCTTGTTTATTGCTGCTTATTCATAACTGAAAAAAAAACTCTAAACAACCAAAATGTCCCTCAAAAGATGAATGGATAAAGAAAAAGTAGTTCATTTACACAGAATGGAATACTACTGAGAAATTTAAAAGAATGAAATCATGAAACTGATATGTAAATGGATAGAATGATAAAAAATTATTCTTAGAGAGGTAATCCTGATCCTGAAAGACAAATATGTTATGTATTTGCTTATATAGGCATATTTTCTGCTAAATAAATGATAATCAAGTTATATTCCATAGAACCACAGAGATTAGTTATATAGTGAGGGAATTAGGAGGACACATAGATGTTCATAGGAAAAGAAACTAGAACAGAGAGTTGTGGATTATTGGGGGGTACAGCTGGAATGGGAGGGGAAGGAAAGGGGCAGAGCCATGAAAATCTACATACAGAGACAGCTAAACCCAAGGGCCATTTGAGGGGTAGTATAAAATCCTAATATAGTAGAAGTTTTGTATAGTATATACATAGAAGAAGGGGATATTAATGAAATCACAAAACCTGGGGGAGGCAGAACCCCAACTAGACATATCTTGTCGTCCAATGAAGCTTCTAGTACTAAATTAGGTTACATCTAATTTAGTTGTTGGCCAAAGGGGGTCTCATGGATCCTCCAAAACAACATAGGTTGTTGCCAAGGCTGTGAGTTTTTCTGCACAAACTGATGTTAAGGACCCGTTGATGAAGGCAACATTAACAGAACTCTTTGGATGTAGAAAAGTTGAGTTGGTGCCTACATATAGACCTTTTACCCTGCTGTCTTTGCAGGTGTCTTTGTTACAGGAAGATACTCTGCATGCCACCAAAAGAGAAATGTAAATATCAGTCCATACACAAACCCTTTGATCTACAATGGTAGCCTACTAGTGCAATTTGGGTATAAAGCTTGTCTAGGTAACCAATCAAATTGTGATTTTATTTAAGGCCCACTTTACAAGATAGAACCCTTTTGCAACATCTTGGTGACCAAGAATCTGAGGCTAGATAACTGAAAGACCTAGGGTAAAACCAAATACTATAGTGCTAATAAATATAAAACTAACAATAAAATGACCCCTATTGACACTGCTATACTTATAGATAAGTACCTTGCTCAGCCATCATCAGAGAAGCTTCCTCCTGTAGCACATGGGAACAAATAGAGAAACCCACAACCAGACATTGTGCAGGAAATGAGAGACAGACATTGCAACACTCAAGACTAATGGGGATGTCTCCTTCAAAGCCCTAAGCACTCAGGGTATCCTGTAGAAAAGGAGGAAAATGAGTGTACATGCCAGAGCAGATAAAAGACACCAAGAAAATAAAGATTTATAAGTCAACCCTGCATCTGACTCTATCTACTGTACTGACTGTAGGAACTCTACTGTGTTTCTATACTGTATTCTCTTCCTCCTACTCAATGAAGTCCCTGAACTCTCTCTGTGCTGTTCTCCTTCCTGTCTTTTCTCCTGAGAGTTGGGTTATCCTATCTCTGACTCATTCTGTCAACTCTTTCTCTGATTTGTCACTTTGTATACCCCTCTATTAAAAGTCATTGTTTGAGATTAAAGATAAACTCTGAACTCCAGCCAGAGAGATTAAAGGTGTGTCATGTCTATATTCCAGCCAAGGAGATTAAAGATGTGTATTTTGGCCAGAGTGATTAATGGTGTGTACTAAGGGCATGTCTGCTTGCTAGTTGGGTCACATAGACCTAGATCTTTGGATGTGATCCCTTGGCAGAGCAGCCATTTTGCTAGATTAAAAGTCCTGTTCATGTAAGTATTTTGGGTTCTAACTTATTGTTCTTCTGGAATTTCTATGTATGTGAACATGTAGATTTCTTCATCTACACTTGTTTCATGTGCCTTTTCTTGGGCTCTTTTCTTTCTGTTTGTTTGCCCTATTCAAACTTATTGGTTTTATAAAAACATCTTATATCTTATTTTAATTTTTTATTATTATCTTCTAAAAGTCTATTAATTTCCTAATGAGAGACAGAAGGGGGTGGATCTGGATGAGAAATATAGAGGAGAGGAAATGGGAGGAAGAGAGGAAGGAGAAAGCATAATCAGAATATTACAAGCCATGAAACAAATTTATTTTCAATAAAAGGAAAATCATGTAGTAAAAAAGAAAATTTCTTAATTTCTACAGTTAAATAATTATAATTAAATAATTATAAAATATAAGATGCCCTTATGTGGGAAACAGTAAGATCTGGAGAGGACAGGAACTCCACAAGGAGAGCAACAGAACCAAAAAATCTGAGAACAGGGGTCTTTCTTGAGACTGATATTCCTACCAAGGACTATGCATGGAGATAACCTAAGACCCCTGCACAGATGTAGCCCATGGCAGTTCAATATCCAAGTGGATTTCATTGTAATAGGAACAGGAACTGTCTCTGACATGAACTGATTGGCCTGCTCTTTAATTACCTCCCCCTGAGGGGGAAGCAGCATTACCAGGCCACAGAAGAAGACAGTGCAGCCACTCCTGATGAGACCTAATTGACTAGGATCAGAAGGAAGGAAAAGAAGACCTCCCCTATCAGTGTACTTGGGGAGGGTCATGCATGCAGAGTGTGGAGGAAGGAAGGGATTGGGATGGGAGGAGGGACAGAATCACAGGGGGGATACAAAGTTAATAAAGTGTAATTAATAAAGAAAAAATATAAAAGCTCAAAAAAAAGATGCCCTTATGTTCTTGTAATATATTTCTTATTACAAAGTGATATGTGGCAGGAATTTTTTCTTGTTCTTATATATTTTATGTTTTCTTTATGCTAAAAATGGTATAGAAAGACTGCACTATTTAGGTCTGATAGGTCTGATGGAACTTTCAACACTGAGGAATTTTAACTTATAAGTTGTTTTCTGATGATGTAACATATACTCTGTATACTCAAGTTTAATTTTCAGGCTTTTAAGAGAAAGCTTGGCTGTCCTTAATCATCAGCTTCTAGGACTGCTGTTAGTTGAGTCATTTCTACCTCCAGGGAACGGAGAAATGAGTGATGCTGTTTTGTACTTACCAGTTGCTGGGCAAGCCTGAAGAGAGACCAAATGTTTGCTTAAATATTTATTGAATCTAATTGTATAATGAAAATCAGTTCTTGTTCTTATGTGATCAAAATATAAACAACTTTTGAAAGAGAATAAAAGTAGAAACATCTGGCTTTACAGCACATTAGCTGATTCCAGAACATGTTCAAAAACATCCTCACATGTCCACAATTCTTTGTCAAAAATGAATTTCAACCTGTCAGTCCCAGAGATCAGTTTTAGTGCTCTATAGCAATTCACATATTCTCATGATATCATGAACAAGAAATGACTATTTTGAGATTACATGCATCTGATATGTTTTTTTTCTCCTTTTTATTCCCAAAGAAAATAAACTAAAGTCTCATGTAGGCATTATTAATGTTATTTACCAAAAGTAAAATTTCAGTTTATATTCTTTAGTCTGTAAGATGGGGGAGCTGTTGTATTACAGAAAATAGGTTGGTTCCATTCCTTTAAATACTTGGCTCTGATAAAAAACATTTGATGTGAAAATGATGACCCAAGTCTTTATTAACAGCAGCATGACCGAGGCATAATCCAATGAAAATGTGTTTTTAAAAGTGCTTTCCTTACAGCAAGTGTGAATTTTTGCTTTTAGTTCTGTATTTAAAACATGTACCACTTATTCTACAGCACTGAAATATATTTTTCAGATAAAAATTATTAAGTTTTATTATTTTGCACATCTAGATTATGTGAAATATGTTTTAATATATTATTAAGCTTTATTATTTTGCACATCTAGACTATGTGAAAATATGTTTATTTACAAATAAAGGCCTTGTTAGCATTTGACTATGCTTCCTCTTAAATCCTGAAAGACCTAACATATATTTTAATCCCTGTTAAGGGTATGTGCAAAGATTGCATTACCAACTTCTTTCTTAATAAATCTAAGTCAGGAAAATACAGCCAGAATGTCTTCAAGTTTTAATCCTACAAATATGCATGCTGACAGGGACAAAAATATTAATGTCACAAATTACAAACTATAATTATTCTAAACTAGACTGAAAACATAGTCCCAAGCAGACAAATACATTCTTCATTTATACAGTGCTTCCCCTGCTATGGAAGTAACATTAATTTCACAACTACCTTCAGTTGTGGATGTGGGGAAGTAGACAAAGAAAAACCTCTTGCTCATATGGGACTGTTTTTCTCATCCTTATATCAAATTTAGGAAGAACCCATAGCAGTAGGCAGTCTATCTTCTCTGCAATATGAGAAGCCAATACATGGGAATTATTTTCTTAAAGTTATTAATCATCAGCCATCATGGTACTCTATGAATGCCCTTTTATATACCTTAAAAATAGGGTATAATAATTTAAAGCTTCTTATTTAACTCAAGACTATTGATAATGTGCATGAAAAGTGACTGGTAGTCATGAAGTATAATAGCATTGCTAGATCATAGCTTCATAGTCACCGGTTTGTCACTGACCTTCTCTCAGTTTAGGTAGTCTTTGTTAATATTTCACTGGTCCAATTTCAATCCCTGATAGCTGAAAACATTATTTTGTGTTTTGCACATCAAGTCAGGCTCGATGGCTTTATTTGGTGTGTCTGTGATGTCTACTGGAGTCTAGAAGGAATCTAAAATGGAAGAGCATTTATAGATGATGACATGTATACCTACACACAGCATAGTTTAACACATGCAAGAAGGTGTTCAGTGTTTCATCCCTCAACAAACACTGAGTACATTAATGCCGCACAATATCAGAGCACTGTATTTGTACACCTTGTTAAGATGACTGTGACAGACAAGTGAACACATCCACCACCTTACATAGTTACCTTAAGTTAAAAGAATTCAATGCTGTTTGTACATAAATACTATTTTTCTACTATTAACTTGACGCCCTTTAAGAGTCATACGAAGAAAGCTGCTGACGTGTACGTAATATTTCCGTTGACTTTAAGAGTGCATTTAACTAGATAAGTCAAAGCAGGTTATAATATCATCACTGATAGAGTACTATCACTATCTACTGCCTCCCATGTGAGGACATGGTCACAGGATACATGGTGAGCAACGCTTTGGAGAACTGGGAGAGAGGTTCCAGGAAAAAGGGCCAAGGGCCTTTTGCCTCTGGTGCTTTTTATTCTCTGGGTTGTTCTCAGATGTGATTTCATGCCTCCTGCACCACATATTTGCATTGGATTTATGAGGCATGTTTATTCTTGTCAGAACATAGCTACAGGACTCAATCTGGTGAAAGGGTGTATGGAATCCTGACTCTGAGTGTGGCCTTTTGTCTTGCTTTCACGCTTTCCCAGATGTAATTGGTAGCATGTGTTCTGCAATCATGTTTAAATGAATCTGTCTTGAGAAAGGTCTGGGAAAAAGCTGCTTTATTAATATTTAACAAGTTTTTATTGGCATTTATTGACATGTTTTTCTAATTATGTTTTTCTGACCAGACAACCTCCATTGTAACATTGCTTTCTTTGTTACATTTGTGTGTAAAAGTACACTGAAACAGAAGTAAAGTTGTCTACAGCGTTAGGTTGTTGTCGACCCCATACTTTAAGGCCCTTCAGATCCCAAGTATAACAGTCAGATTTGCATAGGAAGATGAAAAACCAACACTCCCAATGTTAATAATCCTCAAAGATAATTCCATAGATTAATGAAATGTTTTTCATATTGACCTTACTGGCATGATTTGAACAGGTATTTATTTTATGACCTCAAAAACTTTCGAAACAGACCAGACTTGAATCTGTGGGCTTTGTAAGATTTAAAAGCTAAAATAAAAATGCTGAAATTTTACTATATTTCATTAGCAATTGCTATTAAGCCATTTATCATTAAGAGAAAGAGTGAGAGAGTATGCAAGGTATAGATAAAGAGAGAGATAGGACACAGAAGATGTTCAATTAAAAGCCTAAGTTAACAGGGAGTGGTCACAGGCACAGGCTTTACATTCATAGTTTATTTTTGTCTGCCATATATCAGAATATAGTTTTGGGCAAACTGAATTCTCTTAATTAACTCATATAGAACAGGAAGATAACATTAAATACTTCACCTTGAAAATAATTGAGGTAGTATTTTACAACACAGAGTAATTCCTGACACTAAAAAGTCCATAGTATCAAAGTATGGATAACTAGGATGAATAGAATTTCGACTTATTTGTTTGAGTCCTCTTGCTCTTCCTAGTTTCACCATACCCACCCAATACCTGCTTTCTTTCTTGCTCTCTCTTTAGAAAAAAAAAACAAAAAACAGGCAAATGAAACATATTTTAAAAGAAAAAAGAAAGAAAAATCACAAGAAAGAAACACACACACAAAAAAACTAAATGCCATGAAAACACAAAATCAGAAACCATAATAGACAACCAATTGTCCACTGAGACGAAAAATGCCCAACTCAATATGAGACAAGTCTGCAAAACAAACACGGAGTTAGTTTTGTGTTGCCCAGATACTGCTGTGCCTGAGCCTACCCATAAGTGCGGTTAATTAACTAAGTGAGAGTACAATGGGGAACACTGATTTTTCCTTTGTGTGTGGCTGTCAATTGGGGATTGCTCCTTGGTTAGGGATGGGAGATCTTGTCAACTTCTCTCTCAGCACTGGGACTCTCGCATGCTGCCACAGTCTGTGAGGTCATCTATGAAGACACTGCTTCTTTAGTGTCCTTCCTGCCCTCTGACTCTTTGAATCTTTCTGCCTTTTTTTTCTGCATAGCCCTGAGAGAAGGGATTTAATGAATACATAGCATTTGGAACTGAGTGTGCCGAGGTCTCTCACTCTCCACACATGTCCATTTGTGGGTCTCTGTGTTAGTCTCCCTCTGCTGCAAGAGAAAGCTTCTCTGATAATGACTGAGTTAGGTCCTGATTTATGGGTCTAGGGAAATGCCATCAGGAGAAATTTTATCGCTATGTTCTTTTAACAGAACAATATTATTTGTTTTTCCCCAAGGCCATGGCCTACCATTACTTTTTAAAAAGCAACCTCAAGGATAAGTATATATGGTTTTATACATAGTGTTTTAAACAGAAAAGTCTGATTCCAAGACAATTATGTACCTGACTGAAGTACAATTTTAAGTTTTTCACAAAAATGTGAATGTCAGCATTATTAATTTTTTTCTGTGAGTTTTGAAAGACTGTTGTGACATTAAAATTCTGATGTTTTGAATTTGATATTTGCTTAATTGAGAGAGTTCTTTTAGAAACACAGATTTGGGTACTTTGTATCTAGTTTTAATAGATATTTTCTTTTTTAATTTTTATTTTTTTCTTATTAGTTACATTTTATTAACTCTGTATCCCAGCTGTATCCCCCTCCCTCATTCCCTCCCAAACCTACCCTCCCTCCCTCCTCTCCACCCTGCCCCTTTCCAAGTCCACTGATGGGGGGGACCTCCTCCTCATTCATCTCACCCTGTTTTATCAGGTCGGCAAACTCCTCCTCTGTGGCCTAACAGGACTGCTCCTCCCTTGGGGGATGGTGAGGTCAAAGAGCCAGCCACTGAGTTCCTGTTAGAAATAGTCCTTGTTCCCCTTACTATGGGAAACCAATTGGTTACTGAGCTACCACGGGCTACATCTGAGCAGAGGTTCTAGGTTATATCCTTACATGGTCTTTGGTTGAATGTCAGTCTCAGAAAAGACCCTGTGCCCAGATATATTTGGTCCTTGTAGAGCTCCTATCCTTTCCCCATCATACTAACTCCCCCTTTTTCATATGATTCCCTGTATTCTGCCGAAGGTTTGGTTATGAGTCTTAGTGTCTGCTTTGAAACATTGCTACGTAGAGTCTTTCAGATGCCTTTCTGCAGTAGATTCCTGTCATATGTTCAATGCACATCCCATCTGTCTTTCTAAATGAGGATTGATCTTCTTACCCCGTGTCAACTCTCTTGATTATCATTTTTAGGTGTATAGATTTCATTATGTTTATCATATCTTATAGGTCTATATAAGCGAGTATATACCATGTTTGTCTTTCTCCTTCTGGGATAGAATATGGTTGGTAAGGTTTATTTTCAAATTTCATGTACAAGTTAAATGTTTTATAATAAATAGAATTTTAATCATTGAAAGAACCCCAGGTACACAGTTACAAGAAAATGTTTATATATTTGTTATATATATTACCCATTTAAAAAAAATCTTTATATATAAGAAACATCGTTGACAATCCTTAACATTATTTGAAATTATTTCATTTGGAACTTTTTGTTACTGATGTGAGTTACTGAAGCTAAAATGGCTGCCATATCATCAAATACTTGACTTCAAATCCTGGAAGAGGTTAGTTAAAGTTTGTTACTCTCATCCCCTTCTACATTACTATATTATATACATTACTATATAGCAATAACAGTAACTACTTACTTAGTTGTTACATGTCTTAAATAAAATGACAACATTGGAATTCCCGAGATAGTGCTTGACACACAGTCAGTGTTAAATTAACATTCTGTAAGAAATTAAGATAAGTACTTTGGACACTGATAGTTCAAGAATAATCATTTAAATTATGAAGGAATGACACTAATATATGTCATATGTTCAACACATCATAATTAATTATGTCATTTATTTACCTTTTAATTCTTTTATTCAACGTGCTTTCATAAAAAAGTACTTCATTCAAAGTTTTTATTTTTTATTTTTTGGTCACAAAGACATTCCTCCTTCGCAGTTGTGTAGGTAAGACAATTTATAATTTTTGGCTAAGGCTTTCTACATACAGTGTAGTTTCCCACAGAGCTGGAATTATAGTAAGAATATATCATTTGGGGAATCAGATCATTAGACACGACCTGTTTAAAGTAGAAAAATATCAGAGAAATGTTCATCACATAAAATTTTAATTCCTCAACATGAAAAGACTAAAATGAGACTTTAGAGAATAAGATAAGGAAATACAGAGAAGAAAATGTCTCTCAAAAAGAAGATATAAATTAGAACTTTTCCCAAAAGCCATTAGATCGACCTTGAAAATAGATAGGGGGTTGGAGAGTAAAGAAGTGCTATTACCACAAAGCCACAGAAAAAATATTAAGAAATGATTTTCTGTTTGTTTGTTTTCAAAGCAATCATAGCAGATTCTAAAAAGGCTTTTTCATTTTGTTCCCTTTAATGAAAACAAACATCACACAAATTCCCATATGATGGGAGTACTGAAAAAGGAACTATACAAATAATTTTCACATGCCACAAGCCAGTCATTTCAATGGGACTTTGAAATTATATCATCTTAGCTCATTAACGCATTTGTTTAAATAATTCTTTAAACTCTTTTCAGGTGAATAAATGCAGTCATGCAGAAAGGATAAGAACTGTGTTTTGTGTTACAGAAACTTCTCCACATTTCTAAATTTAATTTTAGCTTTTAGTTCTTGACCGCGAAGAATGGGAAATTATTTTAAACTGCCCTGGTGGTGCAATGAGATGCCTCAGCACATATGGGTGCTTTTGCCACATCTGATAACTCAAGTTCATTTCTCAAACATGAAGGGTGGAAGGAGAGAACTAACTCATACAAGTTGTCCTCCAGCTTCTTCTCAAGCACCGTGACACAGATATCCACACACATATTATTATACACACACACACACTGAGTAAATGTAATATATTTAACCTAATTTAGCACATGTCTGAACATGTTCTACTATATATCATGTAAAATAGTTTACATGTTTAAATAAGTTCTCCACATTATACTTCGAATCTAAATGAGATAACAAAGGTCTAAAATTGAGTCTTAGCACATTCAGTTAGAGCGAATGCATTTGTACAATAACATAAAAAGCTTTGAGTGACTAGTGTCAGCACCAGGAAAATAAAGTTCTTTTTTTTTTTTCTTCAATGTTTTTATGTTCAAATATTGATGTGGTCAAATTGTCACATTTAAGAAAAGGATTTACCTCGTCTTTTTTTTTAACGTGTAGGTTGTTTTTCTGCGTGTGGATGTGTTTTCATGTGTGACACATGCATGTGTCTGCCTGTAAAATCCAGAAGGGCATTAGATCCTCTGGGGTTGGAGTTATAGGCAGTTCTGAGTTGCACAGCATTATTGTTGAGAACCGAGCTTAGATCCTATGCAAGAGCTTTAGGAATTTTTAACTGCTCAGCCATTTCTCAAGCTGTCACATTTTTATATCTATCATATTTTTATATCTGTTTTCTCAGTGCTCTGTTGTTTATTCTACCGTATGCCTTTATCTTACTTTCTTTAAGATTATTCTAATAATCACAATTTGCACGTTTCCTGAAAATATACTGGATTAGATTATTCATTGATTAAAACTGATAGCATGTTTTTAAGAGGTGCTATATGCCTGTACCCTCTAACAGTATAATGTTTTTATATGCTCTATGTTCATCTGTTTAGCCCTCTACTTGGCAATGTGAACCTGGGAGAGCAGAGCCTAAAACTGAGGTGGACTGAAGTCTCATGCAATAGCCAAACTTCATTCAGAGCATCAGACAAGTTATACTCTGAGGGTTAAGAAGAGTCACCTGTGTAAAGTGTACAATCACAAGGACAAGCTGCTTATGGCAAGAAACTTGTTTTTCCATAGAGGAATGAAATAAAATAACAATAGCCAGTTGTGATGAAGAAAGTGAATTCAGTCCTATCCACTACACCTAGGAGGGGCAAGAAAACACATTCCAAGGATGTTTATGTGCTTTTGAAGAAACTGGAGTCACCAGACTCGTGTCTTTTTCTCTCATAAGGACTGAGAATTCCCTTGCCATGACACTATTCTTGGACTATGCTTTGATGGATATCAATGTTTTTTTAAATATTGTTTTATGTAATTGTCTTTTAATAAAAGAGGAAAAAGTGTTGTAGTTACTAACTTGATCTTTTCTCTTGTTTTCTTCCACTTATTTATTTATTTACTCACTTTACATACCAATCTTAGTCCCCTTCCTCCTCTCCTCCCAGCCCCACCCCCCCCAATGGAATCCTCCCATTCCCCCTCCCCTTTCATCCTTGTCACTCCCCTGTGGGAGAGTATGTGTTTAGCCCTGCTGTGACTTGAGAGAGCAGGGTGGATGGGTAATTTTCTTTTGTTTTTACCTGTACTGTTACATTTAACAGTGATTTTAAAATCCTCTTTGTTATTTTATTATGTGGATGTTTTCTAAGGTGGCTGAATACATGCTAGTGTCTCTTGTTTTTGACTCAAAGGATTCCTTTCAAGATGATCAGCTAGTGAAGCATTCTGAAGGTGTGTCCAACTTGGAATATCTCAATTTATCTCTAGGATTTAAGGAGCAGTTTTGTCAGGTTGTAGGATTCTGGGATTGGAAATCTCATTTGATACAGATCTTTGGACTTGCCATGCTACTAGGCTCAGTTCTTCTGTCCCAGCGTAAGTATCATGGAAGGTTGTGTGTAATCAACCACATTTTTCTTGGTGCTTTCAAGATTCTGTCAGTTCTTGGCTTTCAACATTTTGATGTATTACATGTGCATGTATTTGAACTAATTCAAGTGGCATTCATTAATCTTAAATGTGCAGATGAATGATTTTATTATATTTAGGAAATTTTCAGGCTTTACATATTAAACTATGCCTTTTCTGAAAATTTAATCTCGCTCTCTCTCTCTGTGTGTGTGTGTGTGTGTGTGTGTGTGTGTTGCTACAGTTTTTAATATCCCAGATCACTAGGTCTCTGTTGAGTTTTACTCATTCTTCATTTCTGCTTTTGTATTTTGAGAAGCCTCTACATTGATTTTACTAGTGGTTATATTAGTTAACACTTACCATAGCAGGGAATAATGGTCTCATAAACACAAGCTCACTGTTATTTGTGGCTTTTACTTGCTTAATAGTGGTCAATCAGACCACGATGAAAAAGAATCAAAGTAATTTTTTTTTTTGCATTTCCTTGATGCTGAACAATATTTTAAAATATTGACTATTTGTGGGCATTTTTTAATTGTCTGCTCAGTTATTTAGTCTAATTATGTTTGAAGATTCATCTTTTTTGTTGTTAGTGTTTATGGTTTTTTTTTTTTTTAAGATTTATTTATTCATTACATATACACCAGAGGAGGATACCAGATCTGATCTCATTATAGATGGTAGTGAACCACTGTGTGGTTGCTGGGAATTGAACTCAGGACTTCTGGAAGAGCAGCCAGTACTCTTAACCACTGAGCCATCTCCGCAGCCCTATGGTTTTTTATTTGTTTGTTTTTATTATTATTCCAGATATTAATTCTGTTTGAAGTACAATGGAAAGATTTTTTTTCACATTTTAAAGGTCTTCTTTTTACTTTACCAACCTTTAAGGTTAAGGAAATTTGTATTTTCTGATAATTCCATTTTTTGATTCTTGGGGTTATTTTCTGATTAATTGGACTGACTTTTCAGAAGCTTTTTCCTCATACTTGTGTCTTGAATTTTTTTCTTGTTCTCTTTTAGTAGTCTTCAGGTTTTATATTAAGGACTTTGAGCCATCTAGAATTGATTTTTGCTCTGACAGCATATAAATAGCATATATTTTTTTATTTTTATTTTTTTTAGACAGCGTATATTTTTGCCATTGTTGTTGAACATGACTATGATCAAGTTCAACAAAGGTGGAATTATTCTTTGTCTTCCTCTCTTTTGTTAGTCATTGTGTCTCTTTTTGTCACCTTACCCTGCTGTATTTGTTACTGTTGCCTTGTAGTAAACTACTGTGGCATCTCCCGCATTGTTCTTTCTGTTTAGGATTGCTCTCGCTTTTGAGGATCTTCTGTGTTTCCATCTGGAATTTAAGATTGTTTTTTTCTAGTTATGTGACGAATGTCACTGTAATTTTAGTAGATATTGCATTGAGTCTGAAGGACAATTTTAGTAATATAGCCTTGTTCAATGTACTAAGTCTGTTACTCTAGGAACATGGAAGACTTCTACCTTCTAGTGTGTTCTCAGACTCTTTTTCAGAGTCATAAAAACAGTTTATTATAAAAGTCTTTCACCTCATCAGTATTTTTTATTTCTAGGTATTTTTAAAGCTATTCTAATGAAATGACTCTCCTAATTTTTCTTGGTAAACTAATTACTGCTGCATTAAACAGTTACTAATTTTTAAAAAATATTATTACTGATATGTATGTGTGGGTGTTTATATGTCCACATGTGTAACACACAAATGTATACACATTTGTATACATCTTCTAGCTCTAGGAAGCTAGAAGAGCCATTGGGGTTAACAGCAGAAGGGCTGCGCCTGATATAAGGGATGAGAACTGAACTCTGGTTTTCTACAAGAGCAGCAAGCAGTCTTAACCATTAAGCCATCTCTCCAGCCCTGGTACTAATTTTTCTAATGGCGATTTTTATCCTGCAATTTTGTTTAGAGTATTTAGAGATTAAGAGTTTCCTGGTGAGCCAGGCAGAGGTAGGTGAATCTCAGGCCAGCCTGGTCTACAAAGCAGGACAGCCAAGGCTACATGGAAAAACCATTCAAAATAACAGAGAAAGAGAGAGAGAGAAAGAGAGACAGAGAAAGAGAGAGAGAGAGAGAGAGAGAGAGAGAAAGAGAGAGAGAGAGAGATTCTGGTGGAGTATATATAGGATCTTTTAAATACAGGATCATGTTATCAGCACATGGGGAGTTTGACTTCTTCCTCTTACTGTATGAATTTTATTTCTTTGACTTGTCTTATCGTTATGACTAATATTTTAAGCACTACTTTGAATAAGAGTAGAGAGGGCAGGCACCCTTGTCTCATGTTGGAAACAATAGTATCAGGTCTGCCTTCTTAGAATTATGTCAGTTACAGGCATTTCATAGAATAGCCTTTAGTATGTTGAAGTATGTTCCTTCCATTTCTAGTTTTCTCAGGACTTTTGTTATGAGAGCCTGTTAAAATTTGTCTAATTTCTTTTCCTCTTCTTCTTCTTTTCTTATTTTCAGGATAATCTAGTAATTTCTGCCCATAGCTTTATTTAAAGGGCACATAACATAACGTTCACTGAATCACTGATTTGTATGTTAAAACAACAATAACAACAACATCAACAACAACAACAAAAAACTTTGTATCCTGGAGTGAAACTAATTTTGTTGTAATGTGTGATCTTTTCTAAAGTTTTTATTAATTTAACACTATTCATTTTGATGGAAAAATTTGCATGTATATTCATCAAGGGAACCATCCTTACTTCCTTTTTTTCAGTTGTTGTGTACATTGTCAGGTATGGTATCAAGTTAATGTTTCATAGAATGAGTTTGCTAGTGTTCTTTTCCACCTGTGCCATGGGATACCTTGAGAATCTTTGGCATTAGTTCTTCCTTTAAAGTTTGGTGAAATTCAACAGTTAATTCATCTGGTTCTGGACCATTCTTTGTGGGGAAACTTAGTTATTCCTCTATCACACTTCTAATCACAGATGCATAATTTGTTTCTTTTTCTTTATTTTATTAGATCACATATATCTAGCACTTTATTCATTTCTTCTTAGTTTTCCTTTTCTTTGGATTTCTTTGGAGCAACTATGTAGCAACTATGTTTTATCTCTGATTTTTATTTTTTCATCTATTTATTTATTATTATTTATTTACTTTGTATCCCAGTTATAGACTCCTCCCTTATCTCCTCCCAACCTTACCCACCCTCCTTCTTCTCCCCTAGCCTATCAGGTCTCATCAGGACTGGTTGCATTGTCTTCCTCTGTGTCCAGGGAAGGGTGCACCCTCCAGGGGGAGGTGCTAAAAGAGGCAGCTACTGAGTTTATGTCAGAGACATCCTTTGGATCCTCTTTCTAGGGAACCAACTTGGAAACTAAGCAGCCTATGGTCTTCAGCTGAACAGGAGGTCTACGTCCTCCAAATACATAGTCCTTAGTGGGAGTATCACTCTCTACAGGTTCCCCTGGGTCCAGTTTGTTGTTGGTGTTGTTTGTTTGTTGTTGTTTTGTTTTGTTTTGTGGAGTTTTTTTGTTTGTTTGTTTGTTTTTTGGCTGTGTTGGTCTTCTCATGGAGCTCCTGTCCCTGCTAAGTCTTTGTGTCTCCCCCTTCTTCCATAAGATTCCCTGCACTCTACCAACTTTACCTATGAGTCTCAGCATCTGCTTCAATACCTGAGGGGTAAACCCTTTCAGATGGTCCCTGTGGAAGGCTCCTGTCCTGTTCCCTTTCTTCTCCTACTTCTGATGTCTATCCTGTTTGCCCTTCTGAATGAGGATTAAGCCTCTTCCCTAAGGTCCTCCTTGTTGCTTAGCTTCTTAATACTATAGATTTTAGTATGTTTATCTTATATTATATAGCTAATATCCATTTATAAGTGAGTATATACCATGTGTGTCTTTTTGCTTCTGGGTTACCTCACTCAGGATGATCTTTTCTAACCACTCTTGAGCAAATGTCTTAGCTTTAAGGTTGAGCATCTTTCAAATATATGCCTAAGAGTGGTATAGATGGATCTTGAGGTAGCACTATTCCTAATTTTCTGAGAAAGTGACAGAATGCTGTACAAAGTGGTTGTATAAGTTTACATTCCCACCACCAGTGGAGGAGGATTCTCCTTTCTCCACATCCTCTGCAGCAGTTTGGTTAAAGCTTCCTCTCAATCCACATGGTCATACTCTCATAAAGATTCAGCTATACAGTATTATCAATAAGTTATATTTAGGAATACATATGTATATCTGAATGTATACACATATATGCATATAAACACATACATATATATTGTTATCTCATGCACATATATGTAATGCATATATGGAAAATCGTCCTGAATTTAAAAGGGAGCCAGAAGGGTTATATGTGTTTGGAGGGATGAAAGGGAAAGTTGACATAAAACTAAAATAGGATCTCAAAAATAAACAACACAAACAAAAATAAAACCAAAGGAAAATAATTAAAGGACAAAAAAGATTCACCATTTTCTTGAATAAATTTTACAGATGTTGCAAGTCTTTAATATTAAAAAACCTAAGTGATGTTTCTAAATATGCTAATTTTATCAGTTGATGAATTGCTCTCTGTACCTCTTTCCCCCAACTCACTTTCTCTTTCTCCCTCTCTCTTCCTCCCTCCCCCTTCTGGAAGCATGACTTTTCTACCCCTGTGAGCAAGAGTTGCAATGTCCATAATTTTCTCCACAGAGTGGTGTCCTCTATTTAACTTACTTTTTATGTTCAGTACGATCATGGATGATGTTTTACTTCTCTAAAGTTATCTCCGAAAAGCTACCTTTTCTTGTTTTCCTCATTGAGTACAGAATAGTAAATATTCTTGGTGCAATTTGTAATTCAACAGTGGTAGTCAAATCTTTAAAACTATATTCCGAATTTGACTCAGGCAACATACTGTTTACTTTTGTCTTTTTCTCACAAACTATGGTCTTATTCATAATTCCCTACATTTTTATAAAGGAAAAAAAAAACTTGTGAAGCATTATTTACATACCAGTAAATACGGTATGCTAGTCCTGCTGCAATGGAACTTCTTGCCTTACAGAAACACCAATGTAAGAGACCCCCTCCCCACTTCCCCTAAAAAGGGTGGTATTTTCAAGGTACTTATACCGCAAGCTGCATGAGGAAGTTTCATTGCTTTGGCCTCATTTTTTTTTTTTTGAGTTGACTCTCATTTCTGACTTGTAAATAGACATATAGGGTAAGTTAATTCAGCTCTCAATTATGCTTCTGCTGGAACTGTCCTCCGAGAATTCCTGACTATCTTATGTAATAATAAGTTAGTATGTGGTTACAGAGTAACTTATGTAGTTACAAAGTGTTGCTTTTTAGATGAAGTTAATGTACACTAAAAACAAAAACAAATTGTCAGGCATAAAGATAGCCCATTGATTTTTGTATGATCTTCTATGAACCAGAAAGCCACTGTCACAGGACGTTTGCCTATGTGAATGCTTGAACAGTTAACAGCATCTAGTCATGTTGGGGTACCTCAGGACAGTGTGACTCAAGCCAGGAAATAGTATGATACATTTTCTCTATTGCCCTAGTGCTTACATTTGAAAATAAAATAATAGAAATACAGATACTACCTCTAATTTCTGTATACCAACCTGTTGGTAACATTAATTAATTTTACTTACTTACTTAATTAATCTTCTTACCTTTGTTTCTTGAGAATTAACTAGTTTGAATTTTTTTTAATTTTTTATTTAACTTTTATTAAATACACTTTATTCCTTTTGTATCCCCCCATATGACCCTCCCTCCTCCCCTCCCGGTTCCACCCTCCCCCCCTTTCTGCATGCATGCCTCTCCCCAAGTTCACTGATAGGGGAGGTCCTCCTCTCCTTCTTTCTGATTTTTTTTTTGTTGTTGTTCTTCTCAATGCAGTTTATTCAGGAACCTTGAACAATCTTCTGACCCTGGGGAAAGCCAGCCCACAGCTTAAAATAGCCTCTGGGTAGCCAACCCCAGCGAGCTTCGTGGGCTAGTTTGAATTTAATGAAAGAAAAAAGATACTATTTGGCCAAGCTTGCAACAAACAGGCGCAGGAAGGGGGAGTGCTGTAGACTACTCTAAAGAACAAGTATTAGATAAAAAAAAAGACTCGGATAGTACAGGCTGACACTCCTCATCCTCAAAATCAATCAATATTAGAGGCAAATCAGAGAGGATGCATATCAGAAGACCTACTATGGAACTGGACTCCTTAGGGAGGAAGCTTTTTCTTTAATTAAAAATTTTCATACAGTATATTTGTTCATGTTTCCCGCTTCTTCAACTTCTCCCACATCCTCCTTCCTACTTACACAGGCAACTTTATTTTCTCTCCTCTAAAAAGAAAAACAAACAAACAAAAAAGGAATACAAATAAACAAAAAGCTTCATGCACAGTAGCACCATCAAACAAATACAAAAGACACTGTCATGAAAGTTAAAGCATGGAGACAAGTGCTGATGAACCAGTTGTCATCCCAAGTGAAGCAACAGAAGAGCTGAAGCTCATCTATAAAGCAACACTTTGTAGTTTATTATTATATAAGGTAGTCAGAAATTCTCAGAGGATACTTTCCACTGAAGCGTAATTCACTGATGAAAGCAAAAATTCTTAGGTGGATGTTGAAGAAACATTTTCATTTACTTACACCAGCCATAGAGGCACTGACCTCTATGTATATTTGTTTTATTTTATTTATTAATACATTTTAACTAATTTATAGTTTTTCTTAGTTTATTCCTATAAAATTCTACCAATATTTTCTTTATTGTCTATATAATGATATTCCAGCACTAAATATAAAAGAAAATTACAGTCTCTTAAATTTACATAGTTTAAGATAACAGAAGTTTCTTTACTTTTATTTCAATCTTGCAGTCTACTCTTGAGCAAAGAGATGCCTGCTTATGTACTATGTTTCCATTACTAAAAAGTATGTTTACTTAGGTAAAAATGACTCATTAGAGTATTTTTTTTTAATAACAGACTGTAATGGCTAAATGTGTGCTTGTATGGATGTTGATAATTGCATATCTCCTTTAATAGTCATTTTAAAAATTCATTTTTTGATGATCAAAGTCAAGAGTTCACCACTCTATTCTAAGTGGTTCCAATGGGGCTACGCAGCCAGCAGAGTTCAAACACCACACTTAGAGGCACCACTTGTTACCAAGTTTCAAGGTAGTATGCTATAACTAAGGCAAATCTCTCAGCTGATAGACACACATACACACTAGTGTTATCAGAAGACAATAAAGAGATGAATGCTACTGAGAATCTTTCACAACTAAGAAACTGTGAACTGTGTAGCAGTCTTGGTTCAGTTTTGCTTGTGCAGCTTCTCTTTGTATTCAGGTTTTATGTATTCACTGATTATCGAGATTCCCACCAAGGTATGTAGAAGCTATAGGTTGGAAATGTTGCATTGCTTTAACAGTTCAACACAGAAATGTGCAGAATGTTCGAATTCTGTGATGAGTATGTAAGTAGAGACAATCTCTTTTAAGGGAGTATTTAAAAATCTAACAGATTTTGAAATTTAATAGTTAACTTGAGATACATTGAAAATGCATATACTTTGTCATTTTTCAGTATTGTTAGAATTCTTAGTGATAGGATTTTAGCAACTTAAGCTTTACACATTTCATAAACTCTTTGTTACATCTATTCTTTTCAAAACAGTCTAGTTTAAATTTCCATAAAATCACAGACACTCAGATTTCTGAACAATATATTTTTCAAAATTTGCCATAATTGACATTTAATCTTGGCATTCCACACTCCAGAAAACCATCCTACCACTGAGCCACATCCCCAGCCAAATAAGTAGCAATTTATTTCCATTCAATTAAAACTGAAATTTAGTATGCATATGAAAAGTCCATTCATATTTATGTTACAAATGTATATGTATACATATTCATACTTAAGAGACATATAGAAACTCAGCCCACATAAAGAAATACTTTGAAGATGAAGGTCTTCATAAAGAGCCAATATTCAGCACATATGAAAGGGTGACTGCAGGAGCAGCCTTACCAGACCACAGAAGATGACAATGCAGCCACTCCTGATGTGATCTGATAGAGTAAAATCAGATGGAAGTAGAGGAGGACCTCCTTTATCAGTGGACTTGGGGAGGGGCTTGCGTGAAGAAGGGGAAGGGAGGGTGGGACCGGGAGGGGAGGAGGAAGGGGCTAAAGGAAGTGAATAAAGTGTAATTAATAAAATAAAATTAAAACAAAAAAAGAAAAGAAAAGAACCAATTCGATTATGCTATTTCACATCACCCACATTTTGAAATCTCAGCCTCAAAGAGAATAATTAAAATTTATAACTCTATATGTCTGAAGATTGTGCAATTGTTTGCTGACAGTTAAGCCTTGTTACATTGGGAAGTGAGAGGGATAATATTCAGAGTAAAAATATGTTGTATAGGAAGGCAAACTGAAGTAAGACATTATGAAACTCAGCTCGAAGTGACAAAGGAGAATCCCTGGGAATTCAGAGATAAAGTAATAATTTGAAGTCAGTTCCCACGCACTAGATATTAAGCATAAAGGGATTATTCTCCAGTGGAAGTGGGAGACTTTCTATAATGGCCAGCATTCTGTAAAGACTTACGAAGTAATTGAATTGAACAGCCCATGTGTTTGTACTTGCTTGTTATGCACACACATTCAGATGGCGCATACACATTAGGAATTTATCATCAGACACCTGCAAGCAGAGGTAGTGATCTCATGCATGGAGAAAGGCAGGTTGTGCGGCTCTCGGGATGTTTGTGTTCTCAGGCATTGACATGTCTGTCTTCTTTTCTTTGGGAGATTTGTGCTTGCCTTAGGGATTATATTACTTTGAGAGATTTGTGTGATTACTGCGGTACATCCCCATGTTTGAAAACCTTGTAAAAGTCCCATCTGGTTTAAAATACTAGTGTGTTTAGTTGACACAGTTTGTAGCAATCTGAGATATTTCTAAAAACACAACTCTTGTAGATGCGGCTTTTCATATATTCTGAGCTATTTTTCTTCTGCTTGATCAAATAAATAAATGTAGATATTAATAAATAAAACCTTGGGGTTTAGCTCAATGGTAGAGACAAGCACAAGGCCTTGGGTTCGGTCCTCATCTGGGAATAAAGAGAGAGAGAGAGAGAGAGAGAGACAAAACTTTATGGAAGAAGAGGGAGATAGAAAGACCTGGAAGGGACAGGAGCTCCACAAGGAGAATAACAAACAAACAAACAAACAAACAAAAAATGTACCTGGGCCCTTCGGGCCCTGCAGAGACCAATACTCCAGCTAAGGACCATGCTTGGAGAGGACCTAGACCCTCTGTTCAAAGGAAGCCCATAGGCTGCTCAGTTTCCAAGTGGGTTCCCTACTAAGGGGAGCAGGGCCTGTCTCTGACATGAACTCAGTGGCCTGGCTCTTTGATCACCTCTCCCTGGGGGAAAGCAGCCTTGCCGTGCCACAGAAGAAGATGATGTGGCCAGTTTTGATGAGACCTGATAAAACAGAGTCAAATAAAAGGAGAGGAGTCCTCCTGTATCAGGGGATTAGGGAAAGGGCATAGAGGAAAAAGAGGAAGGGTGGGTGGGACTGGGAGGAGACAAGGGACTGCAACAGGGATACAAAGGGAATTAATTGTAATAAATAAATATATAAATTAAATTAAATTAAAAAGAAACAAAACAATAAAGGATTTTGTTATATGTGTTGAGAGAAACCATTGTAAACATATTTGTGAGCAAGAATCTAATTTTTCTGTATATAAGTCATGAATTTTCAATTTTATAATATTGATACTAGTGCTGTGAAATCTTTCTGAAAGTTTTTGAGTTAGGTACACAACCTAGGAAAACCAAAATAAATGGCAACAGAAGAAACAGGAGTGATGAAAACTTTTACACACACATAATATATATATATATGATATACATTTGTCATATATATTAAAGTGTGTTTCAAAACTATGACTTAATTCTGAACACGTAACAGTCATAAGGCGGTAGTAAGAATATCCAGTAAACCAGGAACACATTAAGAAGCAACGAAACATCAAATGAATATGACCAAGACATTTCCTCACGCTGAAATAAATTTTTGATATATATATATACACATAGATAAAAGTGATTAAAGATTCTTAGTTCTTGTTATTGTGCTGTTGGAGTTGATTGTAGGTTTGTGTGCTTGTGTTCTTTTCTTTTCTTTTCTTTTCTTTCTTTCTTTTTTTGTGGAGGTGTCTTTATCCTGTGTTTTCGTGGGTGTAGTTGATCTCATTGGGTTGGAGTTTCCCTTCTAGTATCTTCTGTAGGGCTGGATTTTGCACATATATTGTTTAAATTTTGTTATGTCATGGAATGTTTTTTTTTCCATCTATGTTGGTTGGAAGTTTTGCTGGATAAAGTAGTCTGGATTGGCATCTGTAGTCTCTTAGAGTCTACATGACATCTCCCCAGAACCTTGTGGCTCTCATAGTCTCTGTTGGGGAGTCTTGTCTGATTCTGATAAGTCGGTCTTTACATGTTACTTGGCCTTTTTCCCTTTTTACACTTTTCCTTTGTTCTGTAGATTTAGTGTTTTTATTATTATATGGTGGGAGGAATTTTTTTAAAGTCTCGTCTATTTAATATTCTGTAGGCTTCTTATATGTTTAAAGGCATATCTTTCTTAAGGTTAAAGAAATTCTAAGACTTTCTCAAAAAAATTTTCTGGGCCTTGGAGCTTGGAATCTTCCTTATTGTCCTTATAACAATTCCTATTATTTTTAGGTTTTGTCTTTTCAGGGTGTCCTTGATTTCTTGTTTTGTGTCAGGAACTTTTCCATTTTTTATGTTCTTTCAGAGATGTATCAATTTCTGTAATTGTATCTTCAGCACCTGAGACTCTCTCCTCCATTTCTTGTATTCTTTGATAATGCTTACCTTTGTGGTTCCTGATCTCTTCTCTAACTTCTCCAACTCCAGATTTTCTCTGTTTGTGTTTGTTTTTTTTTTTTAATTTATTCTAATTCAGTTTTCATGTCTTGGACCATTTGCTTCACCTGTTTGTGGATTCCTGTCTGTCCACGATGACCTCTATTTTTTGTTTGTTTCCTGTTTATATGTCTCGAAAAACTGTATAATTACAGATTTAAGATCATTTTACTGTGTTTCAACTGTATTAGAATATTCGTTCATTTTTGGAGATTCTGGTGAAGCCATGATGCCCTGCATTTGTTGCCTGTACTCTTATGCTGGCCTCTAGCCATCTGGTTGTAACCTTGACTGATTGTTCCTGTAGCCTGTACTGCAGACCGGGTACTCCTGTCTCTGGAGTCTGAAGTAGTCTCCGCTGGGTTCTCTGTCTTTGTTAGGCTAGCTGTTTTTCACCCTGGTTAGCCAGGTGGCTGAGGTGGAGGCTGAAAGTTCTCTGAGCCTAGAGCTATTCCAGTGCTTCATTGTCTTCCAGGAGATGCGGACAATGGGACTTGGGTACTGTGCCTAGCTCAGCTCTGTTCTCTTTCTGTGCTGTGCTGGCTGATTCTGACCTGGATGAGCCAGGTAGCTGAGGAGCAGGCAGAATGGTGCGGTGACTCCCCCGCGGTACAGGAAGGTGACTGTGAGCACCGCTAGCAGTTTAGACAAGCAGAGTGTCCACAGGATTGTGAGATTGGGCAACACAGGCAGGGAGAGTGAGTGACCAAGCCTTCAGCCGCTGGTAGCAGGAAGGTATCCACATACGGTGGGCTTGGGTGGGTGGCCTAGGCTACAGCAGTGCAGACGGGAGCCTGGGAATTTTTTCCAGTATTAGCCTAGTGGGCTGAAGATGGACCTTTGAAAGTTGAGGTTTTGGGGTCTGCAGTACGCCTGCCAGTCATGCTGCTCTCACCCTGTATGGTCAGCATTGCCATTCCAAAACCAGATTGTGTTTTCTTTATTGCTTCTATTTCCGCTTTCAGGTTCTGAACAGTTTCATTCATCTCCCATTTCCTGCATTTCTTTAAGGGATCCATTTATTTCCTTCCCCGGTTTGATCGTGTTTTCCTGTATTTCTTTGAAGGATTTATTTTCCTCTTTCAAGGTCTCTATCCTTTTTATAACATCAGATTTAAGATCATTTTCTTGCACTTCAGGTTTATTAGGGTATCGAGGGCTTGCTGAAGTAGGATAGCTGGGTTCTGGTGATCCCATATGGGCCTGTGCTTTGTTGTGTTCTTATGCTGACCTCTAGCTATTTGGTTGTCCTTGGTGTTAGAAAGCCTGGTGGTGCCTGACGGTAGCTGCCTCTAAGATTGTAGGTGAAGCTGGTGATCCTGATGGTAGCAATCAGCTTTCCTGGGTGGTAGCAAATCTCTGGGGATCCAGGGAGAAATGTTAGACTCTGATGGGTGCGGGTCTCTGTGATTGCAGGTGGAGATGGGGACCAGGGTATGGGGCATGCCCGGATGCTGCTGATGTGCCTGTCTTTGCTGCTCCCTGGTGGCTGCTGATGCCCAATGGTTGCCACTCTCTGAGAATGCAGGTGGTGATGTGGCCAGGGAAAATGTACCCCGTTTTTTAATTGAGTTATTTGGTTCTTTGTAGTCTAATTTCTTGGATATTAGCCCTCTGTCAAATGTAGGGAGAGTAGGAGAGAGAGGGATGGATAAGAGAACAGAATTCAGAAGTGGGGGGGGGGCGCATATCTGGGATGTGCCAGAGACCTGGGATAGGACAGGATCCAGAAAATCTATGCATGTCATCCTAGCTGAGACTCCTAACAGCTGGGTATATGAAGCATGAAGTGGCCACCTCCTCTAGCCTGGCAGGATTTACAGTGGAGTCATAAGGATGACTGCAAAATTTTTGACCTTAATTTTGTCCAGTAGACAAGATGCGCATGAACAAAATTGAGGGAATGGCTAACCAACGACTGGCCCTATTGAGACCGTCCTGTGTGAGAGAACCAATCCCTGAGTCTATTAATGTTATTCTTCTCTGCTTGTAGACAGCAGCCAGGCATAACTCCCTTGAGAGGCTTCATTAAGCCACTGACAGAAACAGCTGCAGAGACCCATGGCTAAACAATAGATAGAATTTTGGGGAGTCCTATGAAAGAGTTGGGGAAACAATTGAGAGAGCCAGAGGGGTCAAGGACTCCACAAGAATACCTACAGAGTCAACTAACCTGGGCCCATGGGGGCTCACAGAGACTAAACCACTAAAGAGCATGCATGGACTGTTCCTAGGCTACCTGTACATATGTAGCAGATGCACAGCTTGGTCTTCTTGTGGGTTCACAAGCCACATGAGTGGAGTTAGAGAGCAAGGGCCCTCTCTAACTCTGATGCTTGCTTTGAATCCCATTCTCCTAACTGGGTTGCTTTTTTTGGTGTCAGTAGGAGAAAATGTGCCCAGTCCTGAAGCAGCTTAATGTGCCTCACGGGGAAAAGGAGAAGGGAGAATGGGGTACAGTGTGAGAAAGGTGGGGAACTCGGAGGAGAGGAGGAGGGGCTGTGATCAGGATGGAAATTGAATAAATAAATAAATAGATGAATGAATAAAGAAATAAACAAACAAATAAATGAATGAATGTGTGAAAACAAAAACCAAAAGGCTCCGAAATCTTTAAAAACTAAATTAGTTAATTTTAGACAGATAATTTAGTAGTTTATCATCTTGAATGTATGTCATGGAATGAAAGTAATTTCAATAACAATGAAAAAGGGAATTGATGGAAAGGAACTTTAAATGAGAAGATGAGTCAGAGGGGAGGGTAAAGAGAGTTGTGTAAAGGAAAACTAACTCTAAGTGTATTTCAAAAGCCATCTGAAAACCAACTGTTTTATAAGCTTTGTAAACACACACACACACACACACACACTCACACACACACACACAAACACTAATTTAATTTGAGTTACCCTGTACAGAGTTACGCTCAACACAGAAGCCACAAGTTTTCCAAATGAAAAGCCCAGTACAGGTGTAGAATCATTTACCCCTTAGAATTGCACAGATTTCTGCCACTCCTCTTGGTTGCTCGCCCTAACTTGACAATTGGCTGAGCACCACACACATTGTGTTCCATGTCTGAGAAGACCATGCACACTGATCATAGTATTGTGAGAAACCAAGTCAGTATCTTCCTGCCTGTTAGCTAGCGAAACATAGTACTGGATTGTGCTTTGCGGGGAAAAAAGTTATCAACAGTCTTACTCAGTTATGAACACTGTAGCCTGCAATGAACAGGTTGGCAAGATATATCCATGGCTGCAATAGGGCCATGAATGTTATGGCGTGTCCATCTGATTTCTGGTTAGATTTAAAGCCTACTATAAAGAAGAAAACACATGCATGTTGCTGCAAATCTGGCCCCAAAACCCAGGTTTCAGGAACTTACAGGCCTCAGGGATGAGCCTATTACAATAGTGTTACTAAATGGACATAGTGCTAAACTGCCCTTTATATTAGGGCCTTTCTATACATAGAGTAGTGCAGTTCTGAGACCTCATCAGAGAACTTCTTTGTGTTCATCTGGGAGGTAAACCCTGAAAGATACATGTGACAAAAGCATGAAGAATAAATGACTCTGCAATACACAACCAGAAATTGGACCTCAAGGATCCACCATCTTGTAAAAGAGATGGAAATAGTATAGAAGATAGAGAGAAACAGAGAAAAACAAATTTGTCTTGACATGACAGAACTAGTACACACCTACTGTTATACTATCTGTGGTTACCTGCCCAGGAATCACAGGAAAACAAAGTTTCAAAATTCTAGCACTGACAAGAGGCTTGCAAGCCCTAACCACTAAGGAGTATGAACAGTTGATAGCTTCCAGCAGGGGGAGAGCTACTTTTCTTTAAGAATGTAGCTCCTTTAACATGGATCATGCTGTTGTAGATGGGCCCACACATAGAATCATATGGACAGTACAAATAAAATTCAATGGGTTATTAAATTAAGAAAATAATAAGAAGATAGGAAGCTAGGAAGCAAGTGGAAAGGAATGAATCTGGGAAAAGCTAAAGGGAAGGGTTTGATGCAATTATAATCAAAATACATTGTATAAAATTCTCAAATAATTAATAAAACATCTACTAAATATAAAATCTTGATAATTCTATATACTAATGATAATAAACATTCAAAATGGTGGCAGTTATAAGATTTCTGTACAATGTTTTGTTTCAAAATACTTGCTGTCATCCTAAAAAGAATTATAAAAACTGGCTTATAAAAATTTAGAGTATAACATATAAAACTTAAATATACCTTTAAATCCTTCCCTGGTTAAAGGATGATAAATTTAATCATTAATAATATATATATATATATATATATATATATATTAAAACAACATAATAACAGAAAAAAAGTTACCCGTGATTTGGTTATTTTAGCACAATTTAAGTTGTTCTCCAGCCTTTGTCCACAGCGGTAATTAATTTTAAACGCTAAACACATTTATAATTTTATTTGCAGAAGCAAGCTATGTTTTACAATTATTACTTAGGAAAAAAATATAGAAATGTTCACATTTAGCCAGATTGTCCTAGGGCGAATTCTAACGACAATAATAGCTTAAAGATTTTTATTCCCATTCATGGTGGCAGTGCACAATGCCACCATGAGAAAATTCTGAGTGCTGTGTCCAAGTACCTTGCAGTGTCACATTCTGTAACTAAAATCCGGTCTTGGTTCTGTATTGCTGCTGGCAGGCAGCTTTAATAAAACATGTCTCCCAAGCAGCTGCAACTTGCACTTCAGTCTAGTCGCAGCACTCCTTCTGATTAGCCCCTGCAGGAGCTGCCACGAGGCTGAGCTGAAATCCGCTCTCCAAAGTCATACACACGTACAGCACAAAGCCAAAAGTTATCAGAATTCATAAATGCAACGTGATAACCTTTGTGTTTGGTTTAATCATTCTGTGTGCTCAGAATAGCCACTGATGATCACATAACCTGCATTGTCTAAAACTTTAGAGATAAGGCTAGTAATTTGCCATTATGTATTTTTTTTATTGTCCACTAATGACATAGGATTTACAAGAGTTGAAATAACAGCAGTGACTAT
The DNA here is from genome assembly GCA_010120015.1 of Rhombomys opimus. Classification (NCBI taxonomy): domain Eukaryota; kingdom Metazoa; phylum Chordata; class Mammalia; order Rodentia; family Muridae; genus Rhombomys; species Rhombomys opimus. The sequence continues at coordinate 152,242 of REGO01000646.1, forward strand.
GGCCACCTAAGGCTTTATTCTAATCTTTTTCTATTTACTCACATCGGCTTGCGTTCTTGTTTCCTGTAGGTTTTCTGTGTGACTCAACAGGTGCAGAAGCTTCATAGTTCTCTCTGGTTCTTTTGAAGAGAATTCTCAGCATGCAGGTTCTACTTAGAGTAAAATTTACAAGAAAAAGTGTATTAAACTTTTTGCTGGAAGATTTTTTTTTTCAAGACAGGTTTCTCTGTGTAGTGTCGGCTGTCCTGGACACACTTTGTAAACCAGGTTGGCCTTGAACTCACAAAGATCTTCATGCCTCTGCCTTCCCTACTGCTAGGATTACAGGCATGCACTGCTACACCTGGCCTGCTAGCAGATTTTTAAATTTATTATTATGAGTGGACATAGCTGTTCTATTCACTCTAAGGCTATATTTTGATAAATTATTAGAGACTGTAGGAAAATATTTATTCATGGATGTATAGATGTGAGTTCCTACATTAGAGTGCTTGCATCATGTAGGACAGAGAAGCACTCAAGAGAGCCTGAACAAAATTTTGGCAGAGGTATAAACAAAAGTGACAACACATGCAAGGAACTTCAAGAGTAAAAAAAAGCTGCGAGTGGGATCAAAGGAAATAAGTCTTATAATTTGGTGTGATGAGGGAAGAGAATATTTAGAAAGATAAGCTCTCTATATTAAATAAAAAAAAAAGATCCAGACTTAGTACTAAATGCCTGCAAACCCAACATTTGTATCTTAAGTCCCACCTCTGCTAAAAATTAAGAGCAGCATTGGGTCATGAGACCCTGTCTCAAATATACATATATATATATATATATATCCTACATAATATATATATATATCCTATATACGTGTATATACCCTATATACCCTGTATACCCTATATACATACATATATATATATATATACCCTAGGGAGGGTCAGACAATATTCTAACTTGAGTTAAGTAGCTACTTGCTCATATAAGATCAATGTTGCTATCTCAGTAATTCAGGAATGTTTGGGATTCATATAGTCTCTGGAGAGACTTGATCAAAGCAGTACTCAGAATACAGTTCAGGGAGAAGGCTTTTATATCTATGCTGTTTGGTATGAAGGAAGACTCATATGATAAAATTAGGAACAAATTCTTGATCTTAATCTTACATAAAAAATCTGTGACAAGAAATGTGCTCTGATTATTTTTAATCAGAAAATAATAAGGCCAAAATTATTTCAGTTATTGAATTCTTTTACTTTGTGCCTTCTATATATAAATAAGTAATGATGATTGCTCCAAAGTCCAATATAGGGATGCAGAGAAAAACTTGTAAAATTAGAAAATCATTTTTATAGATATTTTTCTCCCAGTAATACTGTAAACTAGTATGGACTTTTCCATCTTTACTAGGCACTAGCAGGCAAGACTGTTGATTTTAAGGAGTTTAACATGCAAGTAAGGCAAAATAGCCTAATAAAATTCAAAAGCGCTATGGTAATACAGTAAAAAATATAGTGCTCTGTCCTGCCGTAGGAAATTTTCTCAGAACAGATTTAGAAGGCTGAACACTTGCTCTCTGTTACTGCTTGTGTCTGCATACTGGAATGGTGACTGGAGAAACATTGAAAGGATCCCCTGCTCCTAAGTGCTGTGGATATGCCTTAGAATTGTAGTGAAAAAAATATACCTAAGCCACTGGGTATAATGTCTGCTTTTAAATACAGTTTTTATCAAACAATGTAATAGGTGATATTTGGAAAATTAATTCAACAACTAGAGACACATATCCATCTTGGCTTTCCAGGATGTTAACTTTTTGCTCTACTGTCCTTCTATTAGGTAGAAAGATAAAACATGAAACATACAAGGTTACAGTGTGAGTTCTGAATATTCGAAGGTCATTATATCTATTTAAGGTACTTGGGAAAGCCTCCATGACACATGGCAAGAGGGAGGGGGAAGACACTCAGAGCCCTCCCCCAGCAGGAACCACTACAGTATTCACGTACGTGGTGGACAGATGCTTAAGAAGAAGAAGCGGCACAGTTTGAGCGTCAAGAAGAGAAATGGAGCTGAAGACTCGAGCGTGAATAGGAGTATCTGTGCTGCCATGTCTGGGTTCATGACCATGCAGCAGCAGGGTCGATGTCCATAGCACATATTACTACTAAAAACTGTGCAGATGTCTCTGGAGGTTGGGACAGGTGACAGGAGGGAACCATAGTACGTTGTCAGCTACAGAGCTGAGGATGAGACTGAGATATTGGTTTTAGGAGAAAGGAGGGAGAACTGAAGATCTGTAGTTAGCTTTCCTGCTTCAGTGGCTCAAGAGGCCCTCCTGTTTACAAGTATATGAAAAACCCCTTCTGGAAACTTTCCCTTCTATCTCTCACATTCTTCTGTTCATACAACATGATGGATTGATTCAACTACTAGACCAAGAGACCCTATTATGGAGTTATGACTTCTATCAGTTCTCTGAGGGTGTGGCTTTTCTCAGACATATCACACATGTTGCCTGTGTCTGTCATTCCTGTTCAACAGACTCTACCTAATGTATTCATGTAGACAGTTACCTTACTTCCTAAGTACTTGAGGGGTAGGGAAAGTCTTTTCAATTTTCAATTTTTTTTTAACTTTTCACCTCATTATTGCCATACTGTACCTGAGGAGCCAAATCCCAATAACAACCCTGAGACTTTGAGTTAATTATCAGTGCTTCCAGCCTTCATTCATGCTGGTGCTCGTTTACCCAAATCTACCTTCTCACACATGGCTTGTTGCCTCTCCTCAGTCCCTGGACATCTGACTTCCTTTCTCTCTTGGTGGCAAAATTACTTGCTTCTCTTCTTCCCAGAATTTCTTTCTCTCCTGGAAGTCTCACCTATCTCATTCTGTCTCCTTCTGAACATTCAACTCTTTATTTAACCAATCAGAAAATACTTTAGGCAGTCGAGAAAGGGCAGAGAAGCATCTTACAAAAATATTTTCCCAACACCCTTTAATAGTTCTAATTTGATTATTCTGTGTCATTCATTAGAATATATCATAAAATTTCCACTCAAATGTAGTAGAAAAGGGAAAAGAGAGACAAATTTTAACTTTCAAAAGTATCTTTTATGAGTATATTTTAAAAGTAAATGAATAAAGATAAATTTAAGTTTATAAAGATAAATTTAAAACTTCAGTACATTTTTCATTTATGGAGACACTATTTTGTTTATATGTTATTTTTACCAACATTAAGGCAACATAATATATTTGATTTATTTGTAATCACTTGTGAAAAATAACTCATCAACAAGAGTAATTAAATTGTCTTCTTAAAGACCCCTAACAAAATAATGCTAAATAAAATCCTTTGATTACTCGATTAACAAAATATACAAATTCAATCACAGTACACACAGCCAAATTGGCGTCTATGCTAATTAAAAGCTGGTGTCTTCATTGAGAGGATCCAAGGAACTCTTATTCTACTCGTGAACATGAGCCAACTCCAATCTAATTACTGGCTGAATTCATCACCCTCAAAATATTTCACATAGCTTCATGAAATCAGCTTCCATTTCTATTTGTATTTGTATTTTTCTTATGTTTTACACACCATAAGCATTGTACACATAATTTCAACCCTTGTTTAAAAAGAAGTGTTTTTGTTTTGTTTTGTTATTAAAAAAGCAGAACATCAGTCCAGATTGTGACTGTGTGTGTGGCTATGCTTCATGTTCATTAGAGATATATCTTGTAACTGAGAAAGTCAGCAGCCTACTTGGTGTGTAACTGATCTTTTTTTAAATTTTTATTTATTTTTTATTGTATTAATTATACTTTATTCACTTTGTATCCCCCCATAAGCCTCTCCCTCTTCCCCTCCTGGTCCCATCCTCCCTCCCTCTTCTTCAGGCATGCCCCTCCCCAAGTCCACTGACAGGAGAGGTCCTCCTCTCCTTCCTTCTGATCCTAGTCTATCAGATCACATCAGGAGTGGCTGCATTGTCATCGTCTGTGGCCTGGTACGGCTACTCCCCCCTCAGGGGAAGGTGATCAATGAGCAGGCCAATCAGATTACGTCAGAGGCAGTTCCTCTTCCCATTAATATGTAACCCACTTGGACACTAAACTGCCATGGGCTACATCTGTGCAGGGGTTTTCTAGGTTATCTCCATGCCTGGTACTTGGTTGGAGTATGAGTCTCTGGGAAGACTCCTGTGTTCAAATTTTCTGGTTCTGTTGCTCTCCTTGTGGGGTTCCCATCCTCTCCAGCTCTTACTATTTCCCACTTCTTACATAAGATTCCATGCACTCTGTCCAACAGTGGGCCATAAGTCTCAGTGTCTGCTTTCATAGTCTGCAGGGCAGAGTCTTTCAGAGGCCCCTCCTAGGGTTTTTTCCTGTTTTCTTTTTCTTCTGATGTCCATCCTCTTTGCATTTCAGGATGGGGATTAAAATAAGCTGAAAAGCAGCAAACCAAGTAATCCAATTAAAAAATGGGGACCAGAGCTAAACAGATAACTCTCTGTAGAGGATTATCGAATGGCAGAGAAACACTTAAAGAAATGCTCAATGTCATTAGCCATTAAGGAAATGCAAATCAAAACAACCCTGAGATTTCACCTTACACCCATCAGAATTTCCAAGATGAAAAACTCAAGTGACAACACATGCTGGAGAGGTTGTGGAGAAAGGGGAACCCTACTCCACTGCTGGTGGGAATGTAAACTTGTACAACCACTCTGGAAATCAATCTGGTGCTTTCTCAGACAAGTAGGAATAACACTTCCTCAAGATCCAGCCATACCATTCCTAGGCATATATCCAAAAGAGGATCAAGTACACAATAAGGATATTTGCTCACCCTTGTTTATTGCAGATTTATTTGTAATATCCAGAAGCTGGGAACAGCCCAGATTCCCCTCAACCGAAGAATGGATGCAGAAATTGTGGTACATCCACACAATGGAGTATTACTCAGCAATGAAAAATAAGGAAATCATGAACTTTGCAGGTAAATTGTGTGACTGATCTTTTTACTTAAGTAGAAAATGTAGAATACTGTAATATTCTTTCAAAATATTTACAGTTTAAATACTTATAAACAAAATAATTATGGTGCCAAAATATTAAAATATTAAAATTCTAATCTTAACTCTGGGATTTTTTAAAGACATCCTCTTGGTTGGTCTATCTGTCTTCCCAAATTCCTAATCCACCTTCTCAAATGACCTGACCATACCTGATAAAAGTGTGTCTGTGTGTGTGTGTGTGTGTGTGTGTGTGTGTCTGTGTTGGGGGTGGCTGTGGGTGATTTTGGATACCACTTCCTTGTTTTTATTCTACCTTTTATTTACCATCACAAATCTTTTCTGTTTTTTCTTCCAAGTTTTTTTTTTTTTAATATAGTTTCTGTCTTCCCTAGATTCATTGTTTCTCCTCTGAGAATTAGTGAATGCCGTTTTATGTCTTAACAGAAGGAAATACTTCCTACTTTGTGTATTGGATTATTCCTTGCTTAGCCTTCAAGATGGTGCCCAGCACACTTAGCCATTGTTACAAGCTTTACACCCACTGAAATGAAACCCATCAGAGAGATACTCAGGGAGTCACCCTTGTCTCTGAAGACTGTGCAAGGGTTAAACAACCACAATGAAAATAACATTATTCTTTTTTTTCCTGATGTAACAATATTGCTTTGGGCATTATGAAAGTATATCCCTGCTTGGAAATCGCAGGGGATATTTTGAGTGCCTTATATGTTTAATTTGAGGACATTGGTTGTATACTATCCAGGATACTAATTACTTTTTTTCAATTGGTCAAATTCATGTGAAATCTAGAGGTAGTAATGAGTGTTCAAAAGATGAGCACTTATGGACAGGCTCTTAATAGCTACATTTATAGGAAGGCCTTTGTGTTAATCATAAATTTTAAGAACTCGAAAAGAGGGCCTGGAGAAGTAGTTCAACTGTCAAAAGCACTCACTGCTCCTCTGGAGGAGCCAACTTTGCTTCCCACCACCCTTGCACATTACAATCACAATCTTCTGTAATTCCAGTTCCAAGGAGATGTTGTGTCTCTGGCTTCCACAGGCACTCCTGCTCATGTGTACATACCCAAGTGCACACAAACACACACAGGTACACCTCCGTAAAAATAAAAATAATAATTTAAACTTTTTTTTCTTTAGTTTTTTTTTTTTTTTGTCCTTATCAACAGCAACAACACCAAAAGCTTACGTATGGAAGAAACAGGACATCAAATAGCCGGGGACACTTCGAGGAGAAAGAAGTGGAGGAAGAGTTACAAAGGCAGATAGGTCTCATGATGGTATGTGTCAGCCACTAAAAGGCTCAGCATCAAGCAGAGATTTTGGACTTACTGTCCGAATAATCAGACAGCCTGAGACTGCACGGAAGAATCTTTACAGCTCAGTGGAAGACACACTGAGAGGCTTCCTGGTGATCTGAACTGATCAGTAGACTGTTTGAGATTTGGAGAGAAACTGTCTGGTCAGACTATTCCATTCTCATGGTCCTTGTCTTCCAGCACAGGAACTTCTTGTCTCAGGCCTCGTGGTAGAGAGCTAGGACTAAGTAGGAAGAAGGCAAACACGTGAACTGTGAAAATGTTGAGAAGTCCCCTTGATGGGTTTTGTAACAACACCCCCGTCTTTTGCATACCACCATCCTCATTAAAGCATGCACAGGGAGGAGTGTTTCACTTGCAACAGCATAAGACTGTGTTCTCTGAGAGTAACAACAGGAATAAGGGAGGACATTCAGCGTGTTCTGATGACAGCCCTTCTCTCTTCAACTTAAATGATGCTTGTGGCAATGTTAGAAATAATGTTATACTATACAATTAATCTCTTTCCTCAGTTTAATTCCCTTTCCATTTATCCTAAAGCACCTGTGAGTCCCGAATGTCTTTGGGAGTTATCCTTCTGCATTCTACACCAAATTTATGTTTTGTGTAAGGCTATACTAAGCAAGAGAGTTGAGTGCCGATGTGTATTAATCAGGGTTCTCCAGAGGACCATTATGTACAGAATGATTATACATAAATCACATATGAATAAATATAGTATGAAGAGGATTTATTAGTAGGCTGTCTGTGGTAAAACCCACTTAACAATGATTGTTAACTAATGGAAGGTCCAAGAATCCAGTAGTTGTTTAGTCTGCAAGGTTGGATGTCTCATCTAATCTTCAGTATATGCTAGAATCTCAAAGAAATAAGTTCTACTAATGATGGTGAAGGAATGGACTGGCTAGCAAGAGTGAGAAGAAGCAGACAAAGAGCAAGATTCCTTCCTCTGTGTCCTTTATATATGCTGCTAGAAGAAGTTGTGACCCAGATAAAAGATGGATCTTCCTACCTCCTAAGTTCTGGATCAAAGTTTTATTTTTCCACCTTAAAAATCAGGATTAGAAGTAGGCTTTCCTACTTCAAATAATTTAATTAAGAAAAAAAAAAACTCTCACAGCTGTATCACAGCCACTTGAGCCTTAGTTAATTCCATATATAGTCAAATTGACAATCAAAAATAAGCACCACAAGATGAAAGAATAGATGTCTAAGTCTGTGGAAGAGAATAGAGAATGAGAAGCATACCCATGCAAATACAATCTAAGGATCATTGAAAAAAAAAATAAGAAGCAGTTCAAAACAGTCCCCAGTGACATACAATACATATTATACAGAAGTTAGCTCAAAGATTTGCCACCTGAAATATAAAATATAACATGACCTAAATATAAAATAATAGTCATATGTTAAAAACAGGAGAAAAGCCCTATGAGTCATTGGGTTCATATCTCTAGGAGGCCTAGGACCAGTCCACGTATGTTCTTTGGTTAATGGCTCAGTCTCCATGAGCCCCCATGGGCCTAGGTTTTTAGGTGGATATGTAGGTCTTCTTGTGGTGTCCTTGATCCTTTCATCTTCCTCAATCTTGCTCCTAACTCTTCCATAAGAGTCTCTGAGTTTTGTCTAATGTTTAGCTATGGGTCTCTCCATCTGTTTCCTTGAATGCCACTAAGAAGGGGAAATAAAATAGACAACATAGACACCAGAAGTAGAGGGAGAGAGGGGAGTCAGGGAGAGAGGAAGTGGAGAAGTTTAGGGGGCATCAAGTGTGGCCAGAGTGGGGGTAGGTGGTGGGAGGGCTGGGGGAGAGAAAGTAAATTGGTGTTGGGTTATCTTTGGGACAAGCTGGAGACCTGAGATGGGAGAGGCTCCTGACAAGATATGAGAGTGATCCTAGCTGAGTCTCCTAGGAGCAAAGTATACTGAGACTGAAATGGCCACACTCTGTAGCCAGGCAAGATTCCAGTGGAGGGAGTTAGGGGACACCAACCCACCCACAAAACCCTGGACCCAAAATTTCTTCTGCCTATAAGATGTTCGGGAATAAATAATGAAACAGAGACAAAGGGAATGACAAATCAATGACTGGCCCAATTTAAGACCTACCCCACTGAAGAGGCCCAGCACCTGACATTATTAATGACAGTCGTCTATCCTTGTAAACAGGAACCTAGCATAAACTGCCATCTTTTTGTGCATTTTTTACAGTAATAAGAAAAGTAATGTTCAAAGATATATATTACATTGATTCAAAATTGTCAAAAAACAGAAGCTTTTGGTCTTTCAGATATTAGATTCTGAGACTAGTTCATTTATAAGATGTAATATTATTCAGTAATGAAAAAATAAGTGATCATTCCACAAAAGACATGAATGAATTATTAATACATGTGAATTGGTGAAGCAGGTTAGTATGTATGGGAAATAATATTTTGTTTTCAATTACAACATTTTAGATAAGGCAAAAACAGAGATAGCGAACTGATGTCAGATTACCTGGTAGAGAGTCTGAGCCAGGGTACTTCTAAAATGAAGCTATTTTTCAAATACTTTCAAAGGTGAAAGTATTCTTCATAGTGCTATGCACTTGGGAAATGTTGTCTAAAGCCTTTTGAATTCAAGGATATGGAAAGCTAACCTCTATATTTAAAATTTTTAAAAATTATTTAAACATTGATTGATCCTTGTATGGATGTCAGGCTGAAGAATCTAATTACTTTGCAATCATCTGAAAGAAAAAGTGAAGACAGTGAAGTGAAACTCCTGGTTACCTGTAAACTCCTGAACACACACACACACACACACACACACACACACACACACACACACACATATTCTATGGGCAACAATGCTGATCCTTCCGGTATCAGTTTTGGGAGGATCACAACAGACACCATAGTTTAGTAGTTTAACTTTTAGAATGCATCATCTCCTGATCGTATAACCTAAAATTCTCAGATTAGTGTAGATCTTTTCCCACTCAGAAAGAATTTGTCCTGCTCTGACTTTATGCTTCTTATAGGTCATTGGCTTGCTTCAACTTGTCACTCTTAGCATAGTCTTTTCCCTGTGTGATTGCTGAAATATCCTCATTCATAAGAACTCCAATCATACTGGATTACGGCATGCAGGCATATTCAAATATTTTTTATATTTTATTTTTATTTTCTTTACTTACAGTTTATTTACTTTGTATCCAACCTGCAGCTCCCTCTCTCTTCCCCTCCCAATCCTACCCTCCCCTCTTCTTCTGCACCCATGCCCCTCCTGCAGTCCATTGATAGGGGAGGTCCTCTTCCCCTTCCATCTGATAGTCTATCAGGTCTCATCAGGACTGGCTGCATTGTCTTCCTCTGTGGCCTGGTAAGTCTACACTCCCCTAAGGAGGAAGTAATCAAAGAGCAGGCCAATTTGTTTATGTCAGAGACAGTCCCTGTTCCCATTACTAGGGAACCCATTTCAACACTGAGCTGCCATGTGCTACATCTGTGCAGGGGTTCTAGGTTATCTCCATGTATGGTCATTGGTTGGAGTATCAATCTCAGTAAAGACCCCTGTGTCCAGAATTTTTGGTTTTGTTGCTCTCCTTGTGGAGCGCCTGTCCTCTCCAGGTATTTCTTTCTCTCCCTTCTTTCAAAAGATTCCCTGCACTCTGCCTAAAGTTTGGCTATGAGTCTCAGCTTCTGCTTTGATACACTGTTGGGTAGAGTCTTTCAAAGGCCCTCTGTGGTAGGCTCCTGTCCTGTTTCTTGTTTTCTCCCCCTTCTGATGTCCATCCTCTTTGCCTTTCTGAATGAGGATTGAGCATCTTACCCAGAGTCCTCCTTCTTGATGAGCTTCTCTAACTGTACAGATTTTAGTATGTTTATCCTATCTTATCCATCTAATATCCACTTATGAGTGAGTATATGCCAGGTGTGTCCTTCTCTTTCTGGTACACCTCACTCATGATGATCTTTTCTAGATCCCACCATTTGTCTGCAAATTTCACGATTTCCTTGTTTTTAATTGCTGAGTAGTATTCCATTGTGTAAATGTACCATAATTTCTGTATCCATTCCTCAGTTGAGGGACATCTGGGTTGTTTCCAGGTTCTAACTATTACTAATAAAGCAAATGTTCTTGTTGTATACTTGAGCATCTTTTGGATATATGCCTGGGAGTGGTACAGTTGGATCTTGAGGCAGCACTATTCCTAATTGTCTGAGAAAGTGCCAGATTGATTTCCAAAGTGATTGTACAAGTTTACATTCCTACCAGCAAGGGAGGAGAGTTCCCCTTTCTCCACATCCTCTCCAGCACGTGTTGTCAATTGAGTTTTTTATTTTAGCCATTCTGATGGGTGTAAGGTAAAATCTCAGGGTCGTTTTGATTTGCGTTTCCCTGATGGCTAAAGACTTGAGCATTTCTTTAAGTGTTTCTCTGCCATTCTATATTCCTCTATTGAGAATTTTGTTTAGCTCTGTACCTCATTTTTAATTGGATTACTTGATTTATTGCTGTTTAACTTCTTGAGTTCATGCTCAACACTTTACATCTACAATGATCTTATTTCCAAATAAGGTCACATTCTGAGGTACTGAACTTAGGGCATCAACATTTGATGTTGGGGAAACACAATTCAACTCATAACACTAATATGTGTGTATATAAGAAATAAGCAGTAAGTGGATGGATCTGGTTATTTGGAGCCACACTTCTTTCTAGTTAAGAGTGAGGTTTTATTTAAACAAGAGGGGAGAATATGATCCATGAGATAATAATGGAGCATCCGGATGAGCCAGAAGTAAATAATTTCATAAGAAAATGATAATAGTTATTTGTGTATCATCGGTTAGTGTTAATTGTACATACCCTTACTGGGTCACATGAATAGCAGGAAAGATACCCTTTATCAAGATTTTGATTTCTGGTATTATTCTGTGATAAAAGAAACTGGGGTTCCTTGGAGAATTTTTTAGTCGGTGACTGAGACAGGAAATGTTCCAGGTGAGTTGGATCCTAGAGTATTCCCAAGTGCTTCAAGCTAATAAAAAACCAAAGAGAACACAACAGTGTAGAAAGCCTCAAAAAGTGCCCACTTCATCCAAGGTTTTAAAAGTTGAGCAAGAAAATTTTCTAAGATAGTATTAGATTGTAACTAAAGATAAGGAACAAAACAAAATAAAGACACTGAGAAAAGAAAACCACTTTTGTGGAATAATTCCAAAAATTCACGTTAAAAAACTTCCTCCAGAGAATACGAGCATTATTTATGCATTATATGAGTTTTGGATGAGGTTTTTAACAAGGAATGCGACATGGAAAAGGGAGGAGGGGATAATGACCCATAAGCAGATAAAACATTACTAAAGTTAGGTACTGACAGTTAACACTAAGTCTTATTAATGTGGTGTACCTCATTTCTATTTTCGGACTTTAAATATTTCTGTTTGCTCATGGTTTGGATGGTTGGGCTCCAGATGATCAGGTGACCCTCAAGTCTGTGGAGCCTCTAGGAAGTAGATCACTAGGGGAGGGATTTTGAAAGTTATTCTTGCCGGTGGTTCTTATACTCTCTGCTTTCTATTCATGGAGGGTGAATAGTCATGGCCTCGCACTCCTGGCACTGTGTGAGTCCTTCTCATCGCTATCCCTGTCTTGCCAGGATGGACTGACATCTATCTGAATACATGATCCAAAATAAACCTTTCCTCCTCATTGCTTCTGTTAGGTATTTCATCATAGTGACAAGAAAAGTAATTCATATAGCCCTTGATATGATGTGTGAGAAGGACATTTACTTCACTAGTCTTCATCCTCAAAATATATAGCTCCAGTTTAATCCTGATAAAACAGCATGCTTACCTTAGCTGAAGGGCATTCTACAAAGTTCCTGATTAGTTCTCTTCAAAGTGTCAAAGTCATGAACAGGAAAGCCGGGGAAAAGGAGACGCGATAAATCAATGTAATAGCATCCAAGATGCAGTTAGGAACAGAAAAAAAGAATACCGTGCTAAAACTAAGGAAGTCTGAAAGTGAAATTTTAATAAACATTTGAGAGTTAGTATAGTTACTTACCACAGTAATATGTTGTTATTAAGATGGAAAGTGGATGAATAATACACAGAATTTCTGTGTAATATCTCAGCTTTAAAAAAATTAATCTAATACTGCTCTAAAGTAAAGACACGAGAACGTTTTTATTTTGAGTGAATGGTTTGCCTTAGGCCTGTAACCTACACTTTCATCCTAAATCCTTTTCTCACAGGCAATTAAAGATAATTGCTTTATTTTTTTCTATAACCTAGTTACTATTTAGAGAATATAAATTCCTGATCTCTACCTTTGTTACTTTATTAAATTTGAAAGCTGGGGTGGTTACATGTTGTCCCTACATTCAGTTTTTACTTCAGCGTGAAACAAACTTGCCTGTGGTTCTTGTTCTAGAAAAATGAATACTAGGCAACAAGTGACTTAAGCTTTAGGTTTGTGGAATAGACACTGAACACTTGCTAGTCCTTTGACAATAAAGAAAATATTTCCATTTAACCTGCCTTTCCATATTCCTCAGTTAAAATTTTATTTGAATTATAGCCATATAAACTCTTTAAAATATATGTGTTAAGAATCACTTATTGTTATAAATTGTTACATTAAAAAAACATCATAAGTTATTTGATGTGGTCCTATGTTCAGGATTTTCTGAAATTCTGAAAACACTCTCGGTGCTTTCAACATAACTCCTAAGGAGAGGCTAAGCAAACGCTAAAGGAAAATGTGTGTCATGAATTAATGTCAAGCGTAATACTCTTACTAAATGCAAGGAGCACCATTAATAAATATTTTTTATTTAGACTTGAATATTCAATTGATATAGAATCTTTCTAAATGACCTGGATTTCACAGAGAGGTTGTTTTTCCCTTGTGCATCTGCTAGTCACATAACTGGTTGTTCATGCAGTCTACAGATACATATCTCTTCATGCTGAAAAATGTCCAAGGTGTATATATATATATACACCTTGGACTGATAGCATACATATATATGCCTAGATAGACTACTTACATTGTTATTTCAAAATTAGAGTTATAAAGAAAATTTCCAATTGACAATTCTTTGCAAAGGAAAATTTTATTTTCTCCATTAGAGTCTTACTGAGAATATAAACCACACATAAGGGTAGATAGCAGTAGATGGCCAACACAAAATGAACTCAACTCAGTCATGTTCTTATAGATTATTGGCTCATATTGCTTTGCTTGGGCATTTTTTTTCCTACTGGTCTTTGCTTGTATATTATGGTTTCTGCTTTTGTGTTCTTATCACCTTTGGTTTTGTGCATGTATGTGTTTCTTGTGCATTTTCCTGTCTTTTGTTTTCTGGTTTGCTTCTTGAAGGTAAAAATGTGTAGAGTTGTATGGTTGAGGAGGTGGGAAGAATCTGTGATGAGATGAGAAAGAAAATATTGTATTCAGAGTATATTTTCATATAAAATACGAAAGAAAAGGGGTGATGCTAGTGAGAATGTTCAGTGGTTAAGATCACTTGTTACTATTGCAGAGGATTTGGGTTCAAATTCCAGCACCAACATGATGGCTTACAACTATCTGTAAGTCCAGTTTTGGGGATCTGACGTGCTATTCTGACCTCTGTGAGCCCCAGGCACACACATGATGCATATGCACACCTGTAGACAAAACAAAAACAAAAACAACAAAAAAAACCCAAAAAACAAACAAACCAAAAAAACCTCATACACATAACATAAAATAAGTAAGTCTAACGATAAAATTTAAAAACAAGAAAATAGGAGCTAGATAGATGGCTCAGTGGTTAAGAACAAATGCATTTATTATTCTTGTAAAAGCCTTAGGGTCTTTTCACAGCACCTACATGGTCACTGAAAAATTTGTGACTCTAATACCAGAAGACCTGATGCCCTCTTCTGTCCTTTGTGGGAACTGCATGCAATACGTATGCGCATATGGTTACTCACAATTCAGGCTGTAGGTGTCCAATGCCTTCTTCGGATCTATAACGCCATGAGCCAAGCAGATTGTACATATATATACATGCTGAGCTCGGTATATGGCTGCAGACTGTGAAGACCAGCAGGCTTTCCCGCCCTCATGTCCACTCTTCTGATCAGCCATCACCAATATGCTTGTCTGCAAAGAACTGCGAAAAACGACGCCATGTATAATGGAAGATGGGATGGCCGCGGGGAGGAAATTACGACTTATTACCCTGATAACAATGAGCCAATAGCAAGAGTCTGGCAGGCCAGTATGGATAACTATCACGACCCCATAAAGGAAGCCAAGGAAGCTTGGAAAATTTGGGCAGATATCCTGCCCCAAAGCGAAGAGAAGTACTCAGAAAGATTGGCTTTGCCTTCTGGGAGAAGATCCAAAATCTGGGAAAACTGGTGTCTTTGGAGAGGGGCATAATCTTGGTGGAAGGAATAGAAGTTCGGGAGTACGTGGACATCTGATATTGCGCTGCTGGATTGTTGAGGATGATGGGGGACCCATCTTGCCTTCTGAAAGGCCTGGTCACACTTTCTCTGAACAGTGGAATCCGTTGGGCCTGGTGGGACTCATCACTGCCTTCAACTTCCCCTTGGCTGTGTTTGGCTGGAACAACGCCAGAGCGCTGATCACTGGGAATGTGTACCTTTGGAAAGGAGCGCCAACAACTTCCCTTGTTAGTGTAGCTGTCATAAAGATGATAACTAAGGTTTTGGAAGACAAGACAGCCAGCTGCCCGGTGCCATTTGTTCCCTGACTTGTGGTGGAGCAGATATCGGCACAGCAATGGCCAAAGATGAGCCTGTGAACCTGTTGTCCTTCACCTGGAGCACTCAGGTGGGAAAGCAGGTGAGGTTTGGGAAAAGCGTGTTAGAGCTTGGAGAAAATTATGCCATTTTTGCCCTTGAAGACGCAGACCTCAGCTTGGTTCTTCCATCAGCTCTGTTTGCTGCCGTGGGAATAGTTGGCCAAAGGTGTACCAGTGTGAGGCGAATGTTTTTGCACAAAAGCATCGATAAGGAAGTTGTAGAAAGACTGAAAAGTGCCTACTGTCAGATCCATGTTGGGAACCCCTAGGACCCAAACATTCTCTGTGGACCACTCCATACCAAACAGGCAGTGAGCGTATTTCTTCAAGCAGTGGAAGAAGCAAAGAAAGAAGGAGGCGCAGTGACCTATGGGGGCAAGGTTATGGATAAAACCTGGCAATTATGTGGAGCCCACCATTTTGACCTGCCTTGCCCACAATTCTCTTTGCCCCAATTCTCTGCATGTTCAAATTCAAGAATGAAGAAGAGGTCTTTGCATGGAATAATGAAGTAAAATAGGGACTTTCGAGCAGTATCTTTACCAAGGATTTCGGCAGAATCTTCCGCTGGCTTGGACCTAAAGGTTCAGACTGTGGCATTGCAAACGTCAACATTCCTACCAGCGGTGCTGATACTGGCAGCGCGTTTGGAGGAGAGAAGCACACAGGCGGTGGCAGGGAATGGGGCAGCAAGGCCTGGAAGCAGTATTTGCAAAGATACACCTGTACCACCAACTACCGCACGGCCCTTCCCCTGGTTCAAGGAATCAAGTTTCAGTGATGTTTTCTATCTTGTTACTTCACGGAATGCAGGACTTGAAGTGACACTTTCAAAAGCGGAACAGTAAGAAAAATTTCTGCTTGAAAATAAAAGCAATTTTCAGTTGTAAAAGGAGAGTGTTGTATACCACACACATATATATATATCACGTGTGTGCATATCACACTTATTTTCTCCTGACAATCACCAGTATCCCAGATCCTTTGCCCTCTGCCTCCATAACACCATATGGCAAACGCTTAAAGACCAGTTTTAAAATAATTAAATAATGGGGAAAGAATAGACTTTTAAATAGTTCTTCTAAATATTAGAAATACAAGGTTGGCCAGAAACGCTACCTTCCAAAGTAGAATGTTTTTCTATTTATTATCTGGACTTTAGGAGTTACTTATTCTTTCTTATTGTTTTTCCCTGGATAGCTGATCTAATTTTGGACAAATGCATAGTTAGTGTGCAAAAATTAAGTGTTTTAATTTAGCAAGATGGTACAAAAGGCATCTTCTTTTATAGAAACTGTGTTTATTATAAAAGGCGCCTTCCTACCCGAAAGAATTTTTAATATCTACAATTCTACTATATGAGGTTGCAGTAATACTGTTTTCTAATAATAGTAAGAAAAATGGTAGCTTTGCATGTTTTTTAAGAAATTATGTTTCAAAATTAATTGTTTAATAATATTACACCTTTTTGAATTCCATCTGAGTCACTTTTAATGAAGTGAAATGATATATAGAAAATTTACACAGATAAACAAAATATCTAAAATATAATTATTTTTATTTTAATCTTACACAGATTTCTTTATAAAGATGTGCCTAATTTTCATTCTCTTAATTTGCAATTATACACACACATTCATAGTTACAAATTTTTTGCTAGTATAATTTATCTGAGAAAATTTAAAACACGTTATCTATAATTTTTTCACTTTAGATATTTTGAAAATTCCTACTACTTACTAATATATTTTAGTTACTGTTATTTTTAGGCCAAATAATTTATACCCCAAAGGAAATATAATAAGAATATTCTATCACCTTAGAGAAGAAACCAGCAAATGTGAATCCAGTGTAAAAAGAAAGTCTAGTCTCATTTTTCATTAATTAATTAACTGGAATTTTTCATCAGCAACAGGGAATGGATGGTAGCCAGTTAAGTGGTTGGCCAAAGGTGCTCCTTGGAAATGCCCAGACAGCGCAAGATAGTATCAAGGCTTTTAGTTATTTTCCATAAACTAATGGTAAGACATTACTGATGAAGACCACACTTATATATCTCACTGAATGTGGATAAGCTGAGCTGGTGCCTATCAAGAGCCTTTACCTCCGCCTGTAGTGTTCATATAGCATACTCTGCATACTGCCACAGGCCAAAGGTAACCACCAACCCAGCTACAAATCTTGAGATTTCCATTGGAGATAAGACTGAAAAATATGCTGCTGCAATAGTGGCACAAATTTTGTAGGAATAACCAATCACTCTCTGATTATATTAAAACCAACTCCCTTCCAGACACTGTTCATGACCAAGAACCTGAGACTAGGGCCATGGGCCTATGGAAATAACAAAAATTTTCCATATATATATATATATATATATATATATACATTTTCCATATATATATATATATATATATACATATTTCCAGAACCTATATACATATATATGTGCACATATATGTACATATATACATATATGTGTGTATATATATACAGATAGCCAACAGAAAATGAACTTTATATATTTTTGTAAACTCTTCCTCTCACATTGCTTTGTTTGAGTATTGTTTATATATTATGATTTGTGATATTTTATGGGTTTTTATGTATGTGTGTGTGTTTCTGATGTCTTTTTTCTTCCTTCCTTCCTTCATTTCTTTCCTTCATTTCTTTCCTTCATTTCTTTCTTTCTTTCTTTCTTTCTTTCTTTCTTTCTTTCTTTCTTTCTTTCTTTCTTTCTTTTTTCCTTTCTTCCTTCTTTCCTTCCTTTATTTTTTTGTTATTTGCTTTTGATTTCTAAAGAAATATAGATTCAGCAAGAGCGATGGAGTGAATGAGAGAGAGAGAAAGCATATTGAGTTGGTGGAGTTGGGCGGGTAGGGAAATAAGTGGGGAGGAGCTGCAGATGTTGGGTAAGGAAAAACCATGATCAGAATACAATGCATAAAAATTTTTAACAAAAATTTAAAAAGAAAAAAAAAATCCCTCCCTGAGAACTGTATTCATTGTGTGCATGGGTATAAGAATTTGACACTTCAACAAATTAATTGGAAAGCATTATAGTATAGTCTCTAAAATCAGGTAAGCAAAACAATCTGCGTATCTCTCAGTTATTTTCTTAGACTGTAATTTCTCCTTTTGGTTTCACAGACTGACAGAGTCTGAAGGGTAGCTGATATTTGGTAACAAGTGTCTGAGTTGTTTCTTGTACATTTTCCAACTTCAGCTCTATGTCCAGGAAATTTATGATGAAAAAGAATATTATATAAAATAAAGTGTATAGTCTCTTTATTAAAATACAGGCCATATTAAACAGAACAATGTCTTGACCTACCAGACCTTGGTGTCTATACCATAGTTGCTGATTACTGATATTGGTGATTTTGGAAGAGATTGTATGGAGTACCCACAGTGTGTCAGATTCTGTGAAACAAACTTTCATACTGTGCTCCTCAAATGCTGTATGCCAAAGTTCATTTACAAATTCCATATACAGAAAGTGGGATTGGATATGTCACAATTTTTTTTTTTACAATTTCCAAGAAAAATGTGGGTTATGCCACTTGAAGAGTCAATCAAGTTTGGAGAATTAATGAGAATTTATTATGTCAAATCCTGAGAAATGGTTTATGAACCATGTTTAATTTACTATAATCTAATTTTTTTCTTAACATGGAATAATGCAATTTTTTTAGGATGTTTCTTGATAGCTCAGAACTAACATCCCTTCAGACACATTTGGAAAGAGAGACCTCTACATCGTGTGCTCTGCAAATAGGACAAGTGTGCTTCATACATAGTTTGTTGAATAGTTTAACAAATATTTGCTGTTTTAACTGTGAAGATGTACGGATCAAAGAAGACTCTTTTCAAAACACTACAGGTATTGACAAAGCCCTTGGTCACCAAAGAATTCTGGTAGAGAAATCAAGACCAACATCTGCTTGTACAGTGTTGTTTCTGAAGCATGTGGGTCAGAAAAGTTTTTTTTTTTAACTCTTTGCCTCAATTTCTTAATCTCAGAGCAAAAGAACCTTCTGAAATGTTGACTTGTTTCAGCCACAAAAAGGTATTTTCTCATAAAATATAACATATTGTTACTCTATATTTTATAAATTTTAATTCATAAGCACATTTGTATGAGTACTTTCCTAAAATGTTACATTCTGTCTCAGTTCTCTAGCTGATTTATTGCTATCCATTTTTATGAGATTTATTTTTAAATTTATCTGTGTGTGTGCATGTGTGCATGGGTGTGTGTGTGTGTGTGTGTGTGAGTGTGTGTGTGTGTGGGTGGGTGTGGGTGTGGGTGTGGGTGTTTGTGTGTCTGCTATACGTGTTCAGGTGACATGTAGGCCAAAGAAGATAACCAAATCGCCTACAGTTACTGGCAGAGGTGCCCAATGTGGATACTGGGAACTGAACTCACCCATATGAGAAGCAAATGCTCTTAACCAGATGATTATTGCTGTGATTTTTAGCAAGCTTGTCCAAACCTCAGCTTCCACTTAAACTTAGATCTAAGCATTAGTTATTCCCCAAATCCCTGAAACTGTAAAGTGTTGGTGTTTACATGGGTCAATTTTCATAGCATGATGCTCATTATAAAGCAAAATCATTTTCTCATATTCAGTGTTTTAACTTTCAGAGCTTTCCACCAAACATCATTGTCATCATCAGTATTCATCATCATTTAAATGCTGATAAAATGTGTTTTGTAACTCTGAAGAATGTTGGAGATCTGCCTAACTCTTTAAACTGACTTTTCTTCCTTGTTCAAATAAAACAACCTGGTAACAGAACTCGGTCGAAACTCTTCTTACTCTTGCTTTGAAGTTTACAATTGTCTATGTTTACTCTGTCTGCTATTTTGCTTACAGGAAGAACTGTTTACTTTTATTTGGAGGTTTCTCTTATTTTGTTTCATTTATTTTAAAATTGCTTTATTTATTCAGCTTTCTGGGGTTGTGAGTGTATTTGCATATGTATGTATATATGTGGAGGCCAAGGGCAACTTAGTGAAATCAGTTCTCTCCTTTTGTCACGTGTGGTCTGTGGGCCACACTCAGATGATCAGGCATGGTAGAAATTTCTTTTATCAGATGAGGCATTGTACTGGACCCAATTTTAGATAGAATGTGCAGAATGATTACTGTACCTTTTTGAGCTGGCATACCTTAAAGTGTAAAGCATAATATTATATATTCTCCAATGCCCATGGACCTCTCATATCATTTATCCAAGACTGCTATGAAGTTATGGGAGTTGTTATAGTCATAGGCAGGCCCCTTTAAGTTCTGACAAGCTAAACTTGTCTACCATCTTCAATAGACCAACTAAGGAAAAAAATAGTAAAAATTTAAAAAGTAATAATTATTTAATATGGTCACATTAGAAAGAGAAATAAATGAAAGTCTAATGACCTTCCCATGTACATCTGTAGGGGCTTGTTTATATTGAGGATGTGGCACGTGAATAAATAAATATTTCTGGTCATGGTGTTGTCTCACTCCTCATCATTTTTTCTTTTGCTCAAGTTTTTCCCAGAATGAGATCTGACAAACTGTCAAAGCTCTTTGTGAACTCTCTTCTTAGGAGATGGCTTTTCTTTCTGGCTGATATGGAACTCTGTTCTAAGGCCTTCATAGGATTCCCAGAGAAAATAAAATACCAATGGTATCACTTTTTCAATAGTCTGATAGTCAAATGAAGAACACAACTGTTCCTCCAACTAAGAAGGTTACCAGATTTACTATGAGGCTTTTAGTGATCCAGTATTTTCAGTTTTTCTCAAATATCTATTCAAACTACATAAAATCAGTAAAACAGTAAATTTTCAAAACATGCTTTCTAAATGGTTGAAAGCATTGTTGTTAACGTAGAAAGGAATGAATCCTTATACACAACATTTCAGTGATCAATGCAGAAATAAAGTATTTTCCTTTAAAAAAAAAAAAAAGGAAAGTTTCAAGAAAGAAAAAAAATTGAATAGTCCATCATTTTGAAAAAATAAATTATGAAAGATGTGGAAAATTTAGGCATTAATACTTGCATTATGTTTACAGTGGTACTTTCTAAGCCTATCTTCTTTCAAGATAAAATAACAATGGTGAGGATATGAATGTATTCTCCATGCATCAGGGGATTTTTCTGAGCGAAAAATCCTTATTGTATCACTTTATGCTTTTAATATATTTTAACTTTTTATTGCTTATGTTCCCAATCCCCGTCTTTTCATATCCACCCTCTTCCCTTGCAAACTTCCCATAAAAGAAAATAAATAACAACAAAACAAACAAGCAAGGATAGAAAATATCTTGACCCAGAAAATATCTTGTCACAGTTTGTCCCAAAGTATACTCCTCTGGCCACACTTTTTTTTTTCTTCCCAAATGATCATTGCAATGAGTCATTGGTCTGGTTTGACACTTCAGGATTCTGCTACACCATCCATCATTACTGGATCCTCCCAGTTATCTTGTTGGTATGCTGTGTCATAGATATTCTTAGCTTTGGATCTGCAGGACTGGTCCTTGCACAAATTCCAGCCATTCATGGATGAGGTAGACCTTGGTGCAGGACAATTCAAAGCCTTGGATCTGGGCCTGAGTGGTAGCTGAGTTTGTCAGCCTCCCAGATCCTCCACACCCACACCTGCATCACCAGGTCGAGCTCTCCAGCACTGCCCATATTAGCTCACCAACTGCTGGCAAGAGGTAGTGGGATGGCAGGTGAATGGCAGGGCCACTCTCTCACTCTCACACTTAAAAAGCTGGCTCACTGTTGCCCACACCACCAGGACCAACTCTACTCTGCTGCCAAGGCAAGGGCCCACTTTCCTGAGTGCTGCAGCTGGAGAGAAGAAGAGAGATAGGACTAGCTCTGGAGAGTGTTACAGCCAGTGAAAGGCATGGCCAGTTCTTCACAGCCCTTGAAAATATATGTGGTCCAAGGCAGCATCCCAGACCAGGGTGGTCCACATGCTCTTTAGTGGTAATATGAGCTGCAGATATCAACACGGACCCCCTGCTTCTCCATGACCGCTCACCCAGACATGGCACTCAAAGGCAGCACAGTAGGACTCTTCCATGGCAGGACAAACGACTCACAGCAGACGATTCCACTCCAGTTCCACCTCTTCACAGTGCTGAAACTTTTCCCTTTTCTTCCCCTCCCATATGTCCACAACATACTTGCACGTTGTGCTGGCCCCAGCCATGTTCGGTCTCTGGCTGTTCTCTGCTGGCACTGTGTGTGACATGGCAGCAGGTCGGTCTCTGGGTGTCTTTCTCTACCCATGGTGCACTGCGTAGCAGCAGGTGTCTCTCTCCATGTTTAAGAGAAAAGAACTAACTGTGTTTTTGTAATTTCTTAGGTTCTCAGAACATTGAGACATTATTATTTTTATTACTTTTCTTAAAATCTCCTGATGTTTAAAAAGATCTTATCTGGCTATAACATTTTGTACAGTTATAATAATGTTTCTTAGTATGAATTCTGTGATGATTAATTTGCCCAGAATTCTGGTTAAATACCTTTCTTCATTCAGGATATTTATAAAGCCTTTTTTTTTTTTTTTAATAGCATGCATTCTCTGGTGTTGCATAAGGACAGAGCTTCTAGTGAAGACTTTCCCACCTTAATGTATTTGTAAGAGATTTCACCTTGTGTTATTTTTAGTCATGTGAAAATCACTCTTTTAAGTTAGCATGTAATGAAATGGGTTTAATCATGGCTTCTTTGTACTTATATGACATTATACTCTGTTCTTATTTCATCTCCTTGTGCATTCAACCATGACCTCTGTCCTCTTTCAGCTGTATACTTTCCTTTTCTCAGTAGTTCCCTTTTCTGCTTTTTTCCATAATTACTATTACTGTTTTGCACCTATTTAAGACATCTTTTTTCTTTTATGCGCATAAAACATATTTTGGATTATTTGATGGAAACATGAGCTCTCTACATTTTTTTGTGTGTCTGCATGTGTGTGTCTCTGTGTACTCTATCATATATATATTTAAACCTATTACGAGAGTGCTAGGGGGTTCATGAGATTTTACTGCTGAGCTTTCCTCAGCTTTGGAGCTTATCCTCCATTTTCAGCACAAGTATCATCCAAGTACTTCAAGTTCTAGGGATGACCAGCTAATTCGCCTCTCTGTAGTTCTGGGTTCCCCATCCTGCTGCCAGAAGTGTGTGCTCCTCTCACAGGCCCTTCCAGGCACTGTCTGCTTCCAGGCAGGAAATGGTTGGAACCTGGGAGTCTTGGGTTCTACTTTTCTCAGGAAGGGCTAGAGTGTTCAGAGTCCATGTACAAGGCTCCTGGATCTCACCATGAGTGTGGGAAAAAGATCCCCACTGGGTTACAATCAGCTCATTTAATGAGATTGCTGATACCAGAATGGCTGGAAATTTGGGTGTTACAAAGCCAGTGATGGTGAAGATACTGCAGTGTTACAGCCCTTTATGTAAGCTGGATTGCAAATGGTAGAGGATGGGGGCAGATGCTGTTGCTTTAGCAGTTCATGACTAGAATGCAGATCTGGCTGCCACTTCATCAATCTCCACCGGCTCACCTCCACACATGCTCTTGAACTCCAGCAGTGACTGAGGCAGCTATGGCTGCTTGGCCCACAGCTAAACATTGGACATGTATTGGCAAATTCTTCAGGGAGGAAGGAAGCCTCTTCTTCCCCAGAATAAATGAGGAGTCTCTGAAAGTCATGGTGAAATACGAGAAGAGAGCCCTCTTAATTTCATGTGAAAACAGGGACTACACCACCTTGGGAAGTGGGAGGATTTCTGAGGGTGATTGTGTTTGATTTTCTGGGGCTAGGGGTGCTAGGGATACTGAATTCACATGTGGCAGCACAGTATTTTATTTACATGCAGTAACTCAATCCTGTCACAAGAAGGGGAACACAGTACTTAATTATCCTGTGTGTGGGAAGAACTCCAGGTACAGTTAAAGGTCATTTGCCAAAAGCTAAAGGTTCCATTTAGCATAGTGTGGAGAATTTCCAGGAATCCCCAGGTGCTCAATGAACAGGTTCTCCCAGGAAAGGGATTTGAACCTGTTTTTTTTTTTTTTTTTTTTTTTTTTTTTTTTTTTTTTTTTTTTTTTTTTTTT
>REGO01000646.1:191162-202448 GCA_010120015.1 Rhombomys opimus
AAGATTTGTTCATTTCCTCCTTATGAGCCTCAAATAATTGGGCAAGCATGGCTTTAAAATCATTTTCCTGTGCTTCTGCTGAATTGGAGTATCCATCTATTTTGGGGATTACTGGTGAAATCATGATGTCCTGATTTATGTTGGAAGTGTTCTTTCGCCTACCCCTGGCCATTGGCTTATGTGAAACCTTCCCTGTTTGTTTTTGGGTTCTGCAGATCAGACTGGTACTGTCTCTCTCTGGTGTCTGGAGAGTTCTTCAGGAAGCTGAGAACTCTCAGCATGTGCTGAGGATTAGCTGTACCTGTGGGAGGAAAGTACGCAGGCGCAAAAGGGGGAAAATGCAAGCTTGCGCGTGTGTGTGTGTGTGTGTGTGTGTGTGTGTGTACGTGTGTCTCAAGGGACAGAGTGATGGCTAATGTTGAGCCCTTGAGTGTGTGGGAGGGGCTCTGCAGTGTATATGTCGCAGGGGCTAGGATGATCGCAGCACAATTTCTGGCATTAACTGCCTTAACTCCTCAATTAGACCCACAGAGCAGGAACTTCAATGTCCCTAGTGCCCCTCTGTTTCCCAAAGTGGGTATGTGGGTGGGAGGGGGTTCGATGCCTGGCTTCTGTTTTAGAAAACCCAGGGTCTGGGGATCGGCAGATTCTCAAGAGTGCACTCACTTACATGCAGGTCACTTTGCAGCGACAGTGGAATCTGGCCTCTCTGCTCTCTGATTTGGCCCTGCTTCTTTGATGTGCCCCGCCAGTTCTGTGTTGCTGTCACTGCCAGGTTCTGAGGTCTTGCTGCCGCTGGAGATTTCAGGGTGATCACGTCAGTAGTGATCAGTGTAACCAGGCTCTCTGTTCTCTGGTTTGGCCCTGGTTAGTCATAAACTTGAGGGCTGTTGTGCCCCGCCAGGTCAGTGCTGCCCTGCCGCCAAGTCCCACTGTAACTGGTGACTGGGTCGCTAGTCTCGATGCTTTCTGGGAATTCCTGGGGTCTCTTCACTGTGCTCTCCAAGCTTGGGAGGCCCAGCACCTGGTGTATCTAGGTTGTATGGCGTTTCTGCCTGGTTTTGGTGAATATATGGTGTATTCTCTGTCACTGCGGGATTGGGCGGGCCATACTGTCACTGATGGCGATCCTGTGGAGCTAGTATGGCGTCCAGCAGACTCGGGCCCTGGGAGGATGGTGCAGCTGCCACGCGGATCTGGGACTCCAGGACACGTACTGCTGATCTTTGCCTGCCGCTAAAGGGCTTGGAGCTCTGCCCCAGCGGCTGTATACCCCAGGCAGTTAGGTCTTCTCTGAGAAAGACCAGTCAGCTGTGCCGCTGTGCCGAGGTGGAGGGAGGTCTAGGGGAGGGGAGTGCCGCGAGATCAAAGGATTGTTTCTCTCCTTCCCCAAACAATTCCCCGGGTGACCCGAGACCAAAGTTTTCACCTCCTGTGATGTTCCCTGTTGTCTAGAAAGCTCCACCGTTGTCTTCCTGGGTTAGAGGTCCTTCCATTCACCAACTCAGAAGTTCAGGTATTCCACTGCTCAGAAACTGTGTGTGCTGGTCACCATCTTGGCTCAGCCCTTTAATGGCAATTATTAAATAAATCGGGAATCTTCCACCACATAGTTAACACAGTGTTCCAACCAAGGCTGAGCTAATAACAAAGCATAAATATTCTCCAGAGAATCAGATTTTATGGTTTCTTTCTTTTCTAAAAGAATAGAAGTAATTTTACATATTACTTAGATTCTGTTTTACTCTGCTTATGTACTTCTATACTTATAAATTCATTTAGTTGTCTTTTATTATGAGGTGATTAAAAGAAGAATCTTTTCTTTTAAACTAATGCTAGAGAGATACACAGTATTTCCATATTTAACAGAAAATATACACCAACATTTTCTTTTCTACCTTGAATCCTTCATTTTAGTT
The DNA here is from genome assembly GCA_010120015.1 of Rhombomys opimus. NCBI lineage: Eukaryota > Metazoa > Chordata > Mammalia > Rodentia > Muridae > Rhombomys > Rhombomys opimus. The sequence continues at coordinate 193,082 of REGO01000646.1, forward strand.
TATTTTTTAAGAATATGTTAATAGATATTGGATATAGTCTAAACACTCAGTGAGTTTGAAGAAACTTCATTTTAAAGTTTAGAAAAAAGAAAAAGGTCTCAGATTTAATATTTGTCTTTCCTCTGTGTCTTATCAACTCTGCCATTGGGGAAGAGCTTGATGCTTTGACCATGATGATTCCCTCTCACCACCCCCACCCCCAGAAAAAAAAAAAAAAAGAAGATATAAAAACAGCCTGGACAAACATGACACAGACACACAGAGACAGGACAAGGTTCCCTGTGGATCTACAAAAGAAACCAAATGGTGAGGGCAGCCACCATTTGGGCTCCACCAGAGGAATGCAACCCATCTGTAGTCACCAAGACCCGAGACAGAATGGAACCCTCAAGTTCCGGCAGATAGGGGTCTGGAGTGTCCTAGGGAGAAAGCACTTCTGCCTCCAGATTGTGTCCAGACATGGGAACAGAACACTTTCCTGTGGAATGTTCCACTGCTCTGTCAGGAGTGCCCAGCGATACTGGATGAGCCCCCAAATGTTAGGGTCTGTGAATCGCTGAAAGAAAACCCCACACTCAAATGGTATACAACAACAAAGAACGTTTATTCTGCAGAAACAATCAGCACGTAGGGGTCTACCATTCAGGCAAAATGAGGATGCAGGAGTGAACTCAAATGCTCCTTTTAAAGCCAGTTAGGGGATTTCCAGCTGTGGTCATCAGACCTTTGTTAGAATTGGTTGGGTTTGTGGTAAGGGGTGCTTGTGCATTTCTGATTGATTCCAACATTGTTGATTTTTCAAGTTGGTTACTTCATATTGATTTAACCCAGGTCAGATGACTGGCTGTCCATCTCCTGTGGTTTTCCCAGGAACTCCTCAAGCAGGAAAAAAGGGGAAAGGGTGGCAAGCACTTTGGCCCAGCTTTGGACCCAGTCTCAAAAAGAAGTTAGTCAGGTCATTTCACTGGCATTTGTTATCATATCTTTGGGATTATAACCATCTGTCATCAAGATCAATCAAGTACAGAAGTCTAGTTGTATAGTCTTTTTGCACAAGAACCGTGATACTCATTCCTTCTATTTTTTTTGTTTTGTATTTGTTTTTTTATAAGGGTAGATAATTTATTCAAAAATTCAGTGCCTGACATAGGGCTTATTGAATTTTGTAATGAATGATAAGGGTGTAGATGCAACATAAAGGAATCTACTTTAAGTTCATGTCTAGATTCCGTAATAACTAATACAGCACACATTTACCCTGTATTATTTTTTCTTCAGTAAAGTCAAAGAATTTTAAAATTAAAATTTTGGTGACAAGATTCTCTGGGGATGATTTTGTTCATTGCAAAAAATTATGTTGAAATTTCATTCTCACTGCAAAAGGTGTAATGGCACCTGAAAGGAGATGGAGTCATGACATGAGTTTCTCAAAAGTATTTGCTCTTTTCTTCCTTCCTAATCAATTCATGGGTGAGGATAAAATATCCAGTCCATTCTAGGGCATCACAGAGTTTGACTTTGGACTCCTCCATGGCAGAAATCTGATAAAAGTTCACCTGTTTTAGATTAGTCATCTGTGATATTTTATTGCAAAAGTGCAAACAGACTAAGACTGTGTTAGCCATCAGTTAGTTCTCTAGTTAAGGACCATGTTAGCCATCAGTTAGTACCCTAGTAAAAGTCTTCTAGATTGTGGAAAAGCTGGACTTGACCTGGGTATAACCTTGCCCTAAGAGGCTCTATCAGAGTGGCCTGTCATTTTCTGAGAGGACCACACAGATTTCTAGTGTGAATTTCCACAGAAAGAATATCGAGCTTTCCTGAATAGGTGAGCTATGTGTTCACTTAATATTGAAAATGCTTATCTTTATTAAGAAGACTACCTTTCCCGTTGCTGGAACAGAACATCGGACAGAAACAACTTAAAGAAGAGAGATTATTTTTTCTCACAGTTCAATGAAAGCAGTATCTCACAGTGAGAGAGGCATGGTGGCTGGGGTTGTTGAGTCTGTTATGGCAGCTTTCTCTTATAGTTCAAGTGGTTGAGACCAAGAATGAAAGAAAGGGGAAGAACAAAGGCCTGGCCTCAGCCAGCAGGCTCTATTACCAGCCATGTCACGCACGTCTTCTGACCCAGAAATCCCATATCTCCCAAAACAGCTCTACTGACTGGGTACCAATACATGCATACATAAGACAGTGGGCAACATTTCTTTTCATTTTTAATGGGACTCAATTATTTATATATATATATATATATATATATATATATATATATATATATATATATTTCAGTCACTCCTGAGAATACAAATTGAATAAATAAAATAACTAAAAACCAAACAAAAAAATTAAAGGTACAGTTTTCACAAAAACGTTAGTTTGCCTAATTGTTATGCATATAAAATATTACAAACATAAAAATTAAGCCTTCATGCAAACTTGAAATTCAGCAAGTACCAGTGTTTTATGTTATATAGTCACCACTACTTCTCTGTCTACTATTTTGCCTATTCCCAAATCAGCATGTCATTATATTTCACTTATTGCTATTTTTCCTTTTTATTGTTATCATTTTATTAGAATTTATTCAGATTATATATTGGCTGTGGCCTCCTCCCTTGTCTCCTCCCAACCTAATCCTCCCTCCCTCTACTGAAGCAATCATAAGGGTGGCACAGTCAAGGCAGGGATGGGCGCCATTTATTTTATGTCACATTTTTTTTCAGATTAACTTTAACTCAGAGTACTTTATAAACAGCATCCATTTATTGCATTGTATTTTGTGTTTTTGTGGTCATGTGAAGTAATGAGTTTTTTTATTTTTATTTTTTTTACAATGATTATATGTTGAAAACAATGCACAAACAGACAGTATTTTGAGGTTATATAAACAGGAGTCATTTTGTCACAGTACTCCAGCATTTTTACTTTACAGTTCTAAATATTTTTTGCTCCATGGTATTTTTAACACCAGCTAACTATGGCCTGCTCTATTCCTAGACAATTCATGTTAAAACTTCCTCAAATTTGTGGTGGCACTAAGAGGCATGGACATTCAGAAAATGACTGCCTGCAGGACTCTCTTTCTCAAATAAGATTTCTCATAAAAGAATCAGGAAGCCACCTGAGGTTTTTTTCATGTGAGGATTCAGTAACAAGGTTCCTATAGAAAGCACCTTCCTTCCATGATGATTCTCAAATCAAAAACAAAACAAAAAAACAAAACAAAAAAACACCCCAAAACTTTCTAGTTCATTCATCTATAAAACTCAAATAATTTTTAAATATTATTTTTATAACCTTTAAACAAAACATCCTGCTTACTGAATTTTTGCTCCCTTCCCATTTAAAGCAATGTACAATTAATTATTTTTCCCTCCAGATTTGTGCTTTGAATCAGTATCTGTTATAATATATCCTAATGAAAATGGAAATAGTACACAATCTTTAAAAATAAACAAGTGTTTATTTTTCTTTACTCTTAGGTAATCATAGACGTTAAATGAGTATATGAAATATAGATTGTAATCCTTCCTCTTGGTATGTATTCAGATAACTCATTTTTTTTAAAGGCCATTGTTTCATTTGACATGTGAATTCTGAAGCCTTTAAAATTTATGAGAGTACCCATGAAGAATTGGTTATGAGTAAAACCCATTCAATTTGATGTCTATGCGTTTGAAGGTGCTGTCTCCTCAGGAAAACATACTTTCCTGCTGAGTTTTATTGAACGTTCATTTCCTCCTTCTTTTTCTGTGAACAATGTAATAGTCTAGATTTGTGATCCCTATAGCATGGAATATTGAAGTCAGTCTAAGTAGAACTTGCTTTTATGATTCATGTATTGATTCTATGCTCAATGTTTTGCAAATAAATGATAAGACAGTAAAAATATGAGTAATAAATCTAACTTATTTTTGTAATTACAATAATGTACCCACACTTCCAACAAATCTTTGTTCTTTTCTTTCAAGGTCTCTTTCTGGATATCCCCTGTGTCTTTCCAGAGCCACTCAGACTAAGGATGCAGATCATTCTGTTCATGTAATACAGAAGAATAACGTGGCTTTACCTTTATTTATAGCCTGAAACAGCTATTCAGTGAAATATGAATAGATAATTATAAAAATTATATTCCACATAACATAAAGTTCTCTTCTGACTTTATTTGAGATTTTTATTTATAACATTTTAATTTTTAATTACACTCAGTGAGTTTTTAAATAACTTTCAATATAGCTGTTTTCAAATTTTCCCTCATAATGATTTTTACTTAGAAAAGTTTCATAAATGAACTTACATATTTCAGCAAGAAATACAGACCTTTGGAGGAATTATACAGTGCTTCATTTCATGTTTGTGAAAAATATATATGTTTAATAACAGGAAATTTTATTTTAGTTTATTTAGTTATTTTATTTTTTCCACTGGGCTGGTATGCTTTTCAATAGAAGTTTCATTTGTTGAACATACATTGATTAAGTTTTCAAGTACTATATTGTAATCTATACAAATCTTCCTCTTTGTGGACATTTCCTCAATGAATATAAATGAATAAGAGAAATGTGTGCAATAAAGGCATTTTTAGTCAATCCAGAGGATGGCAAGTGAAGGCCTGCAGTGAGTGATGCATATTTGCAGTCACCAGTGAGAATATTTGAGATTCAGTAAGCAATATGGGCACTAACAGTCCCCACTGAAAAGGCTAGCTCTGGAGAACAAGGTAGATGCTGCCTTGTCCTCTCATTTGAGCTGCTCTTGCCTTTCTTGCCGGCATCTTTCTTCCCCTGAGTTCATCTTTCATTGAATTACTTTTAGAACACTCTATGGAAAGATAATACAGTTAGTTTGGAGGACTAGATCAACAAAAAAATAAGTGCACAATTTTTGTGGGAACAATCAAACTACTTCTGTTCATAAAGAAAATAAGCTGTGAAATGTATTTGCAATGGCCAAAAGCTCTAAGCTAAGTTTCTCAATGCTGTATACACAGCCTAAAACAGAACAGCTTTTTCAGCATTAATTTTTTTTAAATTTAATTTAATTTTTTATATTAATCACAGGTTATTTACTTTGTACTCCAGCCATAGCCCCTTCCTTCATTCCCTCCCAATCTCACCCTCCCTCCCTCATCTCCTCCCCCTTTAAAAGTCTCTAAAATGAATGTCCTAAAGTTTGATTTGTGAACTGTTAGTGCTTTAGGAGATTGATAAGTAATATCTGTGTATTTGGCAGCTGCAGTGAAAGTGAACAACTTTAAAAGCTGTCTGCTTCACATGAAGCTTGAAAATTTACAAATTATGTTAATGTATTAGGATTTAAGTTCTAGAGAGAAGCATTCTGCTTAAGAAGGTAAATCAAATATATCTAGGCACAGGGTTTTTTTTTTCTGAAACTGTTTCTCCAACCAAGGACCATGTATGGATATAACCTAGAACCTTTACTCGGATGAAGCTCGTGGTAGCTCAATAACCAATTGGTTTTCCATATTAAGGGGAACAGGGACTATATCTGACAGGAACTCAACGGCAGGCTCTTTGACTCCCCAGCCCCCAAGGGAGGAGCAGTTCTGCTAGGCCACAGAGGAGGACTTCACAGCCAGCCCTGAAGATACCTGATAAAACAGGGCCAGACGAAAGGGGAGGAGGTCCTCCCCAATCCCCCAATCCGTGGACTTGGAAAGGGGCAGGGAGAAGCTGAGGGAGGGAGGGTGGGATTGGGAGGGAATAAGGGAGAGGGATACAGCTGGGATACAGAGTTAATAAAATGTAACTAATAATAACAAACAATAAAAAAAAGAAAAAAAAAGAAGAAGGTAACTCACAGAAGTGAGACAACCCTGCCCAGCACCAGTGGGCAGAGCATACTTAAGTTGACCACTGCCTGGCATAACACTCTTAAGAAATCTCCAGACACTCAGAGGCCTCCGGTGACACCAAGATGATCAAGTAAGTGGGAAGAGGTGGAAGAAAAAGAGAAGCAGAACTGTGTGTGCACAATGAAGAGTGGCACAACTAGAGACTCCAGGGTAGTGAGGAACAGCCTGATGTGAGTAGCCAGTGATGCCTTCTGCGACCATGGTGATGTTGGCCTGTGTTGCTGTGAAGGGCCATGTCTGGGTCCCTGGGCCTGCAGCAGTGGAAGCCTGTTACCATCAAAAGCCATGCAGGTGTCCCTGGTGAGGGCTGCTGCCTGGGGCCATGTAAATGTCTGAGGGCAAAGAAATACACACACACACACACAGACACACACACACACACACACACAGAGAGAGAGAGAGAGAGAGAGAGAGACCATAAAAATTGAAACCAAAATATAGTATACCCACTGAGACTATTAAGGAAGGATGGGAGATGGTGTCCACTTCCTATTCTCAGCTCTGGGACCCTGTGTGGCTTGAACCTGTACAGGCCCTGAGTGTGATGGTGATGGCACAGTCTCTGCAAATTCACATGTGCACCATTCCTGCTGTATCTGGAAAACACTGTGTCTTCGGGTACCACCCATTCCCTCAGGCTATTACAATACTTCTTACCTTTTCTTCTGCACAGATCCCTGAGCCGTGAGTGATAGGGTTGGATAAAGTCAACCTCTTTAGGCCTGAGTGCTCACATCTGTACCTCTCTCTACAGATTGTCCAGTTGTGGGTCTCTTTCCGAGTTCCCATCTACTGCAAGAAGTTTCTCTTTTGATGGCTTAGGCACTTACCTGTGTGGTTATAGAAGAATGTTGTTAGGAGCCATTTTATTCCTTTGACCCTTTAACCAAACAATACATTTTAGTTTCCCCCTAGGCTCATGGCCTATGCAGTCTCAGTTTCTTGGCCATCTGAGCCGTAGCAGACATACATCTTCAACAATAAGGTTTTACCATCCATTTGTGGAGAACAACCCATAGCCCTGAAGTAGCTTGACATGTTTCAGAATTTCCACTGGGTTCTTTTACTCTATTAGAGGTAACCTATTCCTGTTGTTATAAGACTTACTTGGTGAAAAGCGTCTAGTTTGGTGACTCAATTTAGATTTTTTTACATACAGACATATTTTAAGAAGCTTCTACAGTAGTAGTATAAGCTTATTTTTTTCATGGAATTTTCAAAGCTAACTATGGGCTACAAAGTAGTTTAAAAGACTCATAATTTTTTGTACAAACAATGAAAAAAATATTTCTAAGGAAATAAAAAATAAGAACGTCCATTTTTACTTCACTATCACTTAAAGCATATTAATATTATGTATTACAAGTAATTATTCATAAAAAATTCAGTCCCTAAGACTAACAGTATTTATGCTTTCTAAATTTAAGATAAATGAAATATATAGAAGGGAATTGTTTCAGATTAAGCCTCTGTGTTAGGGCTGTGAAGGATGAGATCATATCAGAATGTTGTGACTCATGCTAGTGCTACATTATCAACGTAGATTAAGATCCACATTTTTAATAAGTAAAAAATTTTCAGCTACTAGCTCAAAGAAGCCAAATCCACATAAGCAAGCATGGTAAGGGAGCCCTCTTTTCACTTAATGGGAGTGTTTCCCAAAGAGTCACATGTCAAATGCTCTTTCATTAGCAAAGAGTAAGAAGTTTGGGCAACTTCAACGGACAGAGCTTACCATCCAAAGAATGTCCTTGAAAAAGATAGAGGATTCTACTCCCTTTCTTTCCCTCTTTTCCCTGTCCTGGATGTGAACAGTTTTGTTAGGCATGCGACTGTTTCAGTGATGTCTAGATTCAACTTTAGGCACCACCAAAATAAGATCACCTAAACCTGGAGTAAAACCCAAAACCGTGAGCCTAAATAAGATTTCCTCTTTATAAGGTCAGTACCACAGGCATTTTGTTACAAGTTAGGAAATATGTTAAGACATTTTAGAAAGTACCAGGCATTTCTGTCCACAAGGATAACTTTCCTGCTCAGGTCTTGGAAGTGACTCTATTTTAGGTGGACTATGGCCAGATTCATGAATATAAGATCCTTGAGATCCTTGTACTCAACTTGTTAAAGTTAATGTCTCTCACTCTCTGCCCTGACATTTCTCTTTTCCTTTAGTCAAAGTTTTGCGTCAAGGATCACATGGTGTTTCCTTCTGTTTCCATGAATTTTTAATAGTGTATATTAATTACATAAAATGATAGGTTTCATTGAGTTATTTTTCTTACTGCATATTAACATCACTCTAATAGCCACTTAATTTTTCCATTATTACTATATTCCTCTAATATAGTTCCCTTTCTAATGTGTCATCATTGCTGCCTTTCTTTTTTCCTTCCTTTTTCTATTCTTTGCTTATTAGATTCCATATACGAAAGATAATCTGTGATATTTATCTTCTCGAGTTTAACTTTTCCTTGCTTAAAATCATGTTTCTAGTTCAAAACATTTTCTGCAAAAGATATTTATCTTTCTCTTTATGGCTGATTAATATTCCATTAAGTGCACACACACACACGCACACACACACACATTCTGTCACTCATCTATCTATGGCTTGCTTTCTAGGCTGACTTTCATATAAACGCTGAGTAACAATATAGTATTTTATATTGTATTGTATTATAGTGTAGTGTAGTGTAGGCTGATGACCTAGAAGTTCTATTTTTGTTTTTAAGAGGGATCTTTATTCTTATTACATTGTATCCACACTAATTCTTTAACATTCCCATCAAATGTGACAACCTCCTCCCATTCTTGCCAGCAAGGGTTGTTTTCTTTGATGATATACATTCTTTCTGAGAATAGTGGTAATCTCACTGTAGAAAATTACAGTAAAGTTTTGATTTTTCAACTTGCTAACAATGTTTACATTTCTTTATGTGTTTCTTTCACCTTTGTATTTTCTGTCTTGAAAAGGGTCCACTCAATTCATTTTATCCTGTTTATAGATTGGGTTGTTTGTGTTTCTGGTATTTAATTTTGAGTCTTTTATGTGGTCTTGGTATCAGTCCCTTGTCAAATATGTAGTTAGAAAAGATATTTTTGTACTCTGCAGGTTGCCTCTTTGCTCCGGTAATTTGTTTCTTTTGTTGTGCAGAATCTTTTTAATTAGATGCAATTCTATTTGTAAGTTCTTTTATTCTGGAAGTACTGGCATCCTATTCTGAAAATTTTTCCTACACATTTATCTTGAAGCATTTTCCTTGTGTAGCGTCCCTCTGGTAGCTTCTTTCTAGTAGCTTCAAAGTTTCAGATCCTACATAAAAGTCTGACATACTTAAAGTTAAGTTGTATGTAACATGAGCAGTAAGGGTGTAGTTTCATGTTTCTACATGTGCATGTTCAGTTTGACAAGCACCCCTTAAATAAATTTACTTTCTATAGCATGTGTTTTTTTTTTTTTTTTTTTTTTTTTTTTTTTTTTTTTTT